>SMMQ01000762.1:5203-18329 GCA_008271595.1 [Pythium] brassicae (nom. inval.) | reverse complement strand
ACGCGAACACGTTCAAGCGGATGTGTCTGAAGCAGTTCCAAGAGGTGTTCAAGGCGGAGACGACGCCGAACGGAGCTCTGCCAGAGTTCTTTAGTGGAGGAGACTCCGTTTTCGGGGGTGTCGAGGACGTCTGCTTCAGCCAGGAGGAGCGCACTGAGTCGCCGCAAATCAGGGATGATGGCATCGCAGCGAGAGCGGCGACTCTGAATTTGCCGATGGCGACACCCGAAGCGTGGCCCATGCTGCTGAACCAGGTGTCCGGCAAGCTAAAGAAGCACCCGGTGACGCTCAAACCGACGAGGATATCGGCATCAGCAGGCGCTGCTCTGTTATGTCGTCTTGACTCGGAAGCGTCGGTGCCAACGCCGATGCGAGTGCTGACGGTCGGACTCGCAGTCAAGAACTACATGCCTGGCACCGAGTTCGACACGAATCAGCTCGAGAAGGGGTGTGAGATCTTCAACCCCATGTTTAAGAGCGAGAGCAGCATCGAGTTCTTGACAAACGTGCTCGTGGTGTGCGTGACGAGCTACAGCGCGGAGCTGACGGCGATGTTCAGCGAGTGGGGGGTGCCAAGACGAGAAACGGAAGGCAGCAACTGTCCCATGGCTGAGCTGAGCGCTGCGGTGAATCGACCGATGCTCTCTCGGTTATCCCGCATCACCGAGGTCATCATCCTGAACCTGACAACGCGCGAGAACCGAGCTGCGTTCTACGGCTACCAGACGAACAACATGGTGCTTGTGTGTGGATCAGGTGATTGAAACGACAACTCGAGATGTGACGGAGCGTGGCATGCGCTTAATTTGAATCTACCCCAGTCACCTCAGTTGGGGTCGCCTCGCAGCCGCAGAGCTAGTACGTCCTTCACGAGCTTGACGGAATCTCTTGGCGCTGCGCGTCTGCTTGTCGTTCGAGTCCGAGTGTCGTTGGCCTGCCCGATCGATCAAACGACGATCGACCGTGTGACCGGTCTCAAGGCACGCCGTTGGCATTCGTCATAGAAGAACTGCGAGTCACTTGTTCTGATGTCTGGCCCAGCATTTGGGGTCGCGACCAAGAGCTCGCGGTCGTACGCGCAGCTACAGTGTTGTTGAGCTCACCCTCGAGCTCGAGTTCACCGTCTCCGATCCACTTACCATCCGAACTCGGAAGATTCACACGATACAATAATTCACCGCGAAGACGGACATGAGGATCTCCTGGTTGATGCCGGTGGTGAGGGAAGTCAGGTGACCAAAGAAGCCTTGACCGCGCACAGTGTCGAGGTTCAGGCAGCTTGTTGCCATCTTCCTGCGGCGCGTTCGTTTCCAGAATGGCAAAAGCTAATTCCGATTGGACGTGCGTGTGGAGCTTTCGGGAAGCACGAAGCAAGCACCATCGAAGATGACCGCGTCGCTCGCGGAGTTGCGCGATGCGCTGGCTGCGCTTGGCGTCTCGACCGCCACGGACGGACTCCGAGGTGAACAAAGGCGTCTGGAGCTGGCCACCCGTCTCCGAGCGGCGCGAGTGCGACTGGACCCAAGTTTACAGCACCGCGCCGCCGATGACTCCTATCCGCCACGACCGAGTGCGACGCTGGGGATCGACAGCCAGGATGACCCCGACATGTACCAGCACATGGCGCTCAGTGAGCTGCGCCAAGTGCTCGAGCAGCGCGGACAGAGCACCCAGACTCCCGGTTTGAAAGGCGACGCGAGGCGCCACGCGCTCGTCCAGCGACTGGTTAACACACACACCGACGTTCTCCAGCGGCGCTCAGCCCACGGTGTTGCCCACTCCAAGGATCAGCTGCAGCGAGATACCACGGTCCGACGCAGCGACGACGGCGACACCGGACATGTCGAAGACGACGCGAAGTCGGTGAGCAGCTCCAGTTCGTACTCTGCTGCGAGCGAGTTCTTCTTCTTCGACCTCCCGAGTGGTCGAGCGAGCGAGCACGATGTCGCTGACGCTACAGGCAGTCGTGGATGTGATGATGAACATGCAAAGAGCGACGCGCTTCATCACCCAGCGTCGCATGTTCCGACCCTCAATCTCACTGGTGGCCACCAGCCGAGCAAGACGACGCCTCCGTTCTTCTTCTCAGGTGTGACAGACAACCAAGAAGCGGGCGCGCAAACCGAGTGCCTGGACAATCAACAACGACTCAGCGAGCTTCGTGACGAGCTCTTCGAAGCGCGAAGGCAGCTGCACCAGCTCCGCGCGCAGCAGCACCGCGCTATCGAAGAGCGCTTGCGAAGCGCGGGCTTTAGCGAATCGCTCGAGTCGCTGTCGCGGCAGATCGAGGCGGTCGAGCGCGAGCGGAGTCGCCTGGTGAAGAGCCACCGCTTCGGGCACGAGCTCGTGACGGTGTCGCGGCAGACTCTCCTTGCGTGGGGCTCGACGCGCTCTGACACGCTTGAACTCGTACAGAGCGACGCGGTTCAGCTGCTCGACAAACGACAGGCAGCACTGCGGAGACAGGTAGAGCAAACGAAGGAAGCGATCGAGATCACGAAGCGAGGACTAAAGGACGATGAGTGCCGAGACGCTGCGAGCTGCGATAACGAAGCAAGACTGCGCGAGCGGGTCCAGCAGATCAGCGAGGCGTTGCTCCAGCAAGCGCAAGACTCGGCGCGCTCGTTCGGTTCGAAGGCGCAGCTCTCGTGGCGATCAGTGGCGTCCTCAGTGAGTTCGTGTCCGACAGACGCAAATCAGGAGCTGCCAGTGCTCACGCGATGCCGCTCCATGCCCAGCGCCATGTTCAAACAGACGTGGATTGACCTGGAGCCGGAGCAGAAGCAGCAACTCTGTCTAGAGCTGCGCACCGCTGCATCGCTCCGGATCCAGCGCGACCGCGTCTCACTGGGCGGGCTCTTCGGCAGCTTGACAAGCAGGACGAGCTCGCCACCAACGCCAGCGGTTCTTGGTGGCGCTGTGGGAGTTTTGACCCCAAGCAACGCACCGACTCCAGCCGACCGGCTTGGCGTAAAGGCGCTGTTCCTCGAGTTGACGAAGCGCGGGGTGCTCGAGACGAGCCGCGCGTACCAGCGAGCCATCGCGCTCGACGAAGCGCATGCGACGAACCTCGGCAACTACGCGCGCTTCCTCTACCTACAGTGCGGGAACGTCGAGCTGGCGCACGACCACTTCGAGCGTGCGGTCCGAGCCGACCCGTTTCACGCACAGAACCTCGTTAAGTACGCAAACTTTCTCCAGCGAGCGCGCCACGACATGGAGCAGGCGGAGCAGCGCTACCAGCAGGCGCTGCGTCTCGCGTCGAATGACTTGGACGCCATGGGGAACTACGCCAGCTTGCTCGCGAAGAAGCGCGACCCGGCGGACAAGCAACGAGCGAAGGCGCTCTTGGAGCTCGCGCTCCGGATCGCACCGAGGCACGTGACAATCCGGCTGCAGTACTCTGCTGTGCTGGCGGCGGTGGGCGAGTTCGACGCTGCCGAACGGTGCTACGAGCAGCTGGTCGAGAGTGTGGAGCTCCGAGAGCGGCGTAAGGACGACGGGTCCGTTGGAGAGGACACGGTCGACAAGGAACACGCGCACGTGTTCGGCAACTACGCGAACTTTTTGCGTCGACGCAGGCGAATGGCGGAAGCGAAGCAGATGTACGCGAAGGCGCTGGCGCTGCACCCAAGCCACCCGCTGCTGCTGCGCAACTTGTGCGTGCGTGCACGTCATTGTTATCCGCGGTGCTTTTGTACAAGTGCCTGACACTGGTGTCGTTGTGGGCTTTACCTTTCCCGCACTGCAGCTCGAGGTTCCTACGTGAAAGCCGCAAGTGCGTCATCGTCGCCGAAGGTTCTGACACAACACGAGAGTGCGAGTTGAAGGCTGAGAGCTGAGGCGGCATCGGCAATCGCGTGAGAAGCAACAACGTTGAGGAGCGATGGGGTTCTGTTGATTATGGTTGCGCATTGCTGAACGAGAGCCTTGCGGCAGATGCCACAGCAAGTGAGCGCCCGCGGCTCGTGGGAACGCATCCAAGCGCTGTGTGTCAACTGTAGTGGACAGCGCCAGGAGAAGCGCCCTGAGAGAGTACTCGAATGCCGGACAGGAAACAACGACAAGCATGCTCGAACACCGGGCAAAACGCAGCGACAAGCAAGCACAACACATAGACCCTTGTCTTTGACACGATTGACCCAATACTACAGTAGTACTGGAAGTACCGCGCGAGGAGCTACAGCGCTGAGCTGATGGCGACGTTCAGCGAGTGGGAGAAACAGGATAAGCAACGGAAGGCAGCAACGCGCACCATTGCTGAACTGGGTGCTGCGGTGAATCGGCCGAAGCTCTGCCAGTTCTCCCGCATCACCGAAGTCATCTTCCTGAACCTGACAACGCGCGAGAACCGAGTTGCGTTCTACGGCTACCAGACGAACGACAAGGTGTTTGAGCGTCTGGAGCAGGCAATTGAAACGACAACTCGAGAGATGACGGAGCGTGAAAGCCAAGAGTGACGCTGAGTCGGGATGTGTGATTGAGTGATTGGCTGAGTGCGTGAGTGTGTGTGTGCAGCAAGCACACTTCACAGCACAACGCAATGAAATCTGGGATTTCATTGAATGATTTCTTTCGAAAGAGCAGCAGATAGGTAATCCAGTGGAACATGTATCAACTCTTGTGATCCTTGTTGTGTGCTTTTACTATCTTGTCAGTGACCGTCTGGTTGACACCCGAGAGCGAGCCTTGCTTGCTGTGCTGGCCGACATGACCGAAGACTGCACAAGCCCGTTGTTGAGAAATAACGACGTTGGCAGTCCTCATGGCAAAAAGCTGTAGGTCGATGAGGCTGGGCCGCTTCGGGGTTCACAGTAGAGAACGTGAGGTCAACTTTGAACTCAAATTCGCCGTCCCTGATCGATTTGCAGCCCGCACGTCCAGACAGAAATGAGAGCTGAGAATGGCGTTCCAGCAGCCCCTGCGATACCATAGCGCATGGACGCTTCCATGCGTATCTTCTCGTGTATCTCTGGACAGTCTTCTGGGGGTCGCCGCGAGGTGATGTCGCCGCTGTGCAAGCGCCAGTTGCCTATCACCGTTTCACGACAAGAGCGCGACACCACCGCAAGCAAGCGTCTGGCTTGCAGGTGATGGAGATCAATGCCTCTCTCGTCCAAACTACAAATCCTCGTTCCTCGTTCAGTAGGAACGAGTCGTACTACAGTACTAGTACAGTACGACTCGTTCTTGCGTTTCCAATATTCAAGTCAGTCTCGGCAAAAATGGTGTCGTCAGTCAGTCACACACTGGGACTTCTTTTGAATGGCCCCTTCCTCCCTTCGGCACTCGGCACTCGGTACTCGTACCGTTCGATAAACGTGTCGGGGTTATCGATTGAAAAATACAAAAATCCCCCTTTTTTTCCATTCTCCGATTTTCCCTCGCAGGCAGTTTGTTCCTGCCTGCCAAGGTCTCCGTTGAATACCACGGCACTCACTCCGCGGTCTCCCGACCCGACCGACCCCCGATCGATGGGCGACCGCGGCGCCTTTGTCTGGACGGCGGACGAGACCGCGCTGCTCGTGCGCGCGTGGGCCGCCGCCGCCGCCGAGAGCGCGCCCCGGAGCGCGACGGCGCGCGCGGTCTTTGCGCACTTCCAGCGCCTGGCGGTGGGCGGCGAGAGCGGCCGCGCCGAGAAGGCGGTGCACGCGCGGCGCGCGCTGCTTCACAACATGCACGCAGTGATCCGCGCGCACGACGCGCAGGTGGCTGCTGCGGCCGGCGGTGAGGAGCCGGGCCCCCAGGCCGAGGGCGAGGCGCCGCGCGCGCTGCTCCCGTGGTTCCAGCTGCCGGAGCTCGAGCGCCGCCGCCGCTTCGCGGAGCTCAACAAGCGCTCCTGGACGCTCTTCACGGACCTCACGGAGGAGCAGTGCGCGTCCATCTCGGCGCTCAAGGCGCTCGCCGGCGGGGGCAGCGACGACGCGTCCGACGCAGAGGCCTCGGGGGACGAGCTCGTGGCCGCGCGCGTGCACAAGTGGGGCGCGGACGAGACGTCGCTGCTGCTGCAGGCGTGGCAGCAGGTGACCGAGGAGAACGCGCCCAAGCGCGCGACCGCGCGGGAGATCTTTCTGCGCTTCGAGAAGCTCTCGGCGGGCGGCAGCAGCGGCCGCGCCGAAGTCTCGGTCGTCCAGCGCTACACGATCCTGCGCAACATCCACACTGTCATCCAGGCCCACGACGCGCGGACGCTGGCGGCCGCGGCGGAGCAGCAGCAGCAGCAGCAACAGCCGCCGCCGTCGAGCGACGCAGCGAACAACGACGCGCCATCGCCGGCGCCACCGCCGCGGCTCTGGTTCAGTCTCGGGGAGAGCGAGCGCCGCCGCGGGTTCGCTGTGCTTAACACGCGCAAGTGGCTCCAGTACGCGACGATCACGGAGGCGCAGTTTGAGACCGTGTCGCGCATCAAGGACCTGACCGCCGCGCCGCCTGGCGAGCCCGCGCCGGCGCCCGCGACCGCAGGACCCGACGGGGCCGCCGCAGAGGCCGGGGCCGCGGAGCGCGCGGCCGAGTACGCGGCCAAGATGCACCGCTGGTGCAGCGACGACACGACGCTGCTCGTGCGCGCGTGGACCGCGGTGGCCGAGGAGAACGCGCACCGCAAGGTGACAGCGAAGGAGGTCGCGCGGCGCTTTGAGGAGCTGTCGGAGGGCGGCAGCAGCGGGCGGTCGCTCACAGCGATCCCGCAGAAGCACACGATCCTGCGCAACATGTTTACGATCATCTGCGTCTACAACGAGCGTGCGCTCGCGGCCGGCGAGCAGTGCGGCGACGGCCGCGCGGCGCGGCTCTGGTTCGGCCTCTCGAAGGACGAGCGCCGGAGCTTCTTCGCCGAGATGAACAAGAAGTCGTGGACCCACTTCGTGGACCTCACCGAGCCGCAGTTCGACGCGATCACGGCGATCGAGAAGAAGTTCGCGTCCGTGATCCTGGACCGCGCCGAGAGCGCGGCCGACGGCGACGAGAGCCCAGTGGCGGCCACGGAACCTGTACCCGAGGCGAGTGCTGCGCCGGCGGCGGATAAGCCCGAGAGCAGCAGTCCCAGCAGCAGCAGCGTGGTCGGAGTGGTGCTGGTGCAGCCGACACCGACACCGACACCGACACCGACACCGACACCGGCACCGGCACCGACACCGACACCGACACCGACCCCGATGCAGGTGCCGACGCAGCGCGCGTTCTGGGGCTACGCGAACACGACGCAGCTGCTCCAGGCGTGGGCCGAGACCCGCGTGGCGAAGAAGAACCCGCAGCCGTCGTCGAGCGAGGTCGCGCACCACTTTCAGCGCACCGCGATGGACGACACAAAGCAGACGACCGAGAGCTCGATCCGTCTGCGGCACAGCATGCTGCACAACTTGTTCAGCATCATCTGCGCGTACAACGACAAGGTCGCCGCTGCTGCTGCAACGACGGCGACGGCGACAGCGACAGGCGGGGCGGCGGACGCAGAGAGCGAGAGCAAAAGTGCAGTCTTACTATCACCGTCACTGCCCTGGTTCAGTCTGCCGCTCGACGAGCGCAGGCGCGTGTTCAACGAGATGAACGCCAAGACGTCGTGCTGGTTTGTCGACATGCCGAAAGAGCACTTCTGCTTCATCGAGGAGACGCTGAGCCAGGACGTGGGCGCTCCCCCGGTCGCGGTAGGGAAGCCGTCGCCCCCGCCGCCGCCAAGAGACGTCGCTGTCGTCGTGAAGCTGCCGCCGACGCCGAAAGACGTCGGCGTAAAGCACAGCGCGAGCGGCGGCGGCGGCAGCAGCGGCGACGGGAAGCGTGCGCGTATGTGGACGACAGAGCACACAACCGTCATGCTGCGCGCGTGGGAGGACGTCGTGTCGGACCCGAACGCGCCCAAGCCGACGACAGGCTCGCTCTACACGCACTTTCTCACGCTCACGGACGGCAACGGCGGGGCTGAGAGCTCGTTCATACACCGCTTCCGCTCGATGCGCTTCCTGCACTCGATCATTGTCGCGTACAACGCCCAGAGCGGCGACGAGAGCGTCGCGACACGAGAACAAAACGACGACGACGACAACGAAGGCAGCATCGACGAAGGCACAACCGGCGACAAGGAGGAGGATCCTGTCGACAAGACGCACAACGACGCCGACGGTGACGGCGACAACGACAACGACAACGACAACGACAACGACAACGACAACGACGGCGCGCCGAACAAGTGGTTCGAGCTGCCGCTGGGGGACCGGCGGCGGCGCTTCAACGACGCGGGCGGCAAGGCGCTGCTGTTCGTGGATCTCACGCGCGAGCAGTTCGACACGCTCTCGCGCATCCTCTCGAACAAGAACTACCCGATGCCGATGATCACGCGGCGCGCCGACACGCGCGACCGGTCGGGAGCGACAGGGGGAGGCGACCCCGACGCGGCGCTAGACGGCGTGAAGAGCAGCAAGCGAGCGCGGACACGGCCAGCGACGAGCGAGCAGCAGCGGTCGAAGCAGCGACGGCTCTTGCCCGCGCCGTCTGGGGCGACGACGGGGGAGCCTTCGATGGGGCGGCCGATGGTCAAGACCGCGCGGATGACGACTGTCGACAGCGACGTCGAGAGCGCGATTGCACACGCGAGCCGACAGCTCAGTGTCGTGATGGAGCACGTGCGGAGGAACGCAGACGGCGCTCGGAGCCACACTTCCGGATACCACGCAGCAGCAGCGACGCCGTCGTCGTCGCCCGACAGCAGCAGCAGCAGCAGTCCCCGCTTCGACGACCACCGCGACAGCTCGGAGAGCGACGCCGTCGTCGATTGGGGTTCGGCGCTTGTTCCTCGCAGCTCTGTCGGCGACTCGGACGACGACGACGACTCGGACAGCGAGCCGCAGGTCGCGTCGCGCCGGCGCACGACAGCGTCGCCTCGGAGCGCGACAGGGCCTCACCACCCTGGCGCGCACGCGCGCGCGCAGTCGCGGCTCGTGGCCGCCGCGGCGGCGATCCAGAAGCAGACCGAGACGCTCGCACAGCTGCTGCGCGAGACGCGGGAGACGCGCGCGCGCGACGCGGCGGAGCGGCGGTACCTCGTGAATTGCATGCGGCGCGACGAGAAGGAGCGGCAGGAGGCCGTGCGGGTGCTGCGCGGCCGCCTCGACGAGATCCGGCGGCAGCGCGCCGCGTGGCGCGGCGAGCGGGACGAGATGAAGCGCGCGTGGGCCGAGCTGCGCGAGTGAGTGCGTGAGAATCGAACCGGAGCGAGAGAGAGAGGAGGAGGAGGAGGGCAGGGGAGCTATTTTGTCAGAGATGCAAGCTGGGTGTTGGTGGTGTTGTGCGCGCGTGACGGAGACGACGACACGGTCGAGTCGGAGGGACCTCGAGGCGGGTTGCGGAGGGGGCATCACACGACCCGCTGAGCTCGTCAGTCGACTGGGGGCGGCGCCTTGAGTTCACCGAAGCAGCGTGATCGCGATCGAGCTGCCGGCCATCGCGGCACCAGTGCCGCAATACACGACCTGGAGCTCGTCGCTCGGGAGCATCGCGACAACGTGGACGAGCGGCGTCAGCAGCACCGTGCCGCTCTCGGTCGACCCGAAGCTCCACGCGAGCGTCGCGCCGTCCTTCTGGAGGTAGAAGGCCGGACGCGTGGCCGGCGGGCACCCGAAGAGCCCGACGTTCTCCGGCACGAACGTGTTCGCGTGGTGCACTGTCACGAGGACCGTGTAGACGCCGGCGCGCAGGAAGCGGACGCCGCCCTGCGCCGTGGGCTGGAACCAGCCGGTCATCGTGGGCCCAAAGCCCGTCACCCACACGAGCGCCTCGTCGCGCGGCGTCGCTCCCACTGTCGTCGCGTGCAGGCACGCGGGCGGGTTCACCACGCCCGTCGGCACGCTGACCACGGGCAGCGGGTGGCGCAAGCGTGGCGGTGCAGCTATGAGCTTCTCCCTCAACGCCTTCATTTCAGCGCGCAGGTCCTGGATCGCGTCGCTCTGGTCGCGGAGGCGAGCGGCCACGAGGGCCGACTCGGTGAGTGCCACGCGCTGCAGCGCAAAGCGGTAGGTCGGCGTGAGGACCTTGGAGAAGACGTGTACCGCGACCGTGAGCTGCAGCTCGAGGCGGTCGGCGGCGGCGGCGCTGTCGGCCGCGCTCGGCTCGCCCTTGTCGGCGTCGGCTTCGTTCAGGGCGAGCGGCACGAGGTCGTGCTTGTTCGCGCCTCGGAAGAGCTCCGTGTCGGCCGCGAGCAGCGAGCTCTTGAACGACTGCGAACGCGGCAGCGAGTGACTAGCGTTGGTCAGCAGGGAAAGGGCCAACGACACACACACACACACGCGCGCACCTCGAAGTAGTCCCGGAGCTTCATCATCGGGATCGCGTTCGCCTCCGACACGATCTCGTCGAGCGCGAGGTCCTTCGACTCCCTGCACAGCGACGCATACAAACAACCAGACACCCACGTGTCGCATGAGCGCATTCTGCTCTGTCTCCTCCTCCTCCCCATACACACACACACAACACAACACACACACTCGACGCACCACTGCTGCTTGCTGCCCTTGTCCTCGAGCCAGATCCGGATCGCGCCGCTCTTTGTGAGCGTCAGGCAGTAGCGGAACTCGCTCGTCCCGCGCGACGGGAACACGAGGACGCCCTCGGCGTCCTCCGCTGCCAGCGCGCTCTGCTTCGCCGCCGTCGTCGTCGCTGCTGGCGCCGCGCTCGGCCAGCTGGCGACGAAGGCCGACGACTGCGCTGCGCTCCCGAACGAGAACGCGGGCGTGGGGCTCGGCGAACGCGGTGACGGGAGCGCCTCGCCCGCGCTCGCGCTTGCAGTGCTCGTGTCGCTGTTCGTGGGACTCACGCGCACGCTGCTGGGCGCACACGTCGCCATTGTTCACGAGCTCGTCGGGACGGGAGGGCGGGGCAGTCCGTCCGTCGGGGACTTGGGACCGAGAAGGCGACTTGCAGAATGGTAAAGCGGACTTGTAATAAGAGGGGGAGGCAAAATGTACCCATGTCAACAGTCAGTCTCTTTTTGTCCAAGGTGAACGAGTCGATTGAACCCTCGAGAAAACACGAACAGGTCAGTGTCGCCAGGGACCTCAGTTCGAAACCAGGGGGATCGATAGTGACGCATAGAATCTAATGATATTGTAACGCAGACGGACTCCCAGGGTCTCGTCCGCGCGCGAGTTCCGAGTGAGTGAGCGCTGCTTATGCCGCGTCCGACTTGTTCTTCTTCTTCGTCTCCTTCCGGGCGTTCGTGGCCGGCGCGGCGGCCGCTGGGACCTTCTTCGACTGCTTCGCGGACGTCGCGGGCACTGCCGTCGCCTTCGCCGACTTCTTCGCGGGGGCCGCCTTCTTGGCCGGCGCCGCCGCCTCCTTCGTCGCCGCCTTCGTCTCCTTCTTGGCCGGAGCAGCAGCAGCAGCAGCAGCGGCGGCAGGCGGCTCCACCGCCTTCGCGGTCTCCTTCTTGGCCTTCTTAGCCGGAGCAGCCACCTTCGTCTCCGCCTCCTTCACTGCAGGCGCGATAGCCTCCCCCTTCGCCTTCTTGGCCTTCTTGGCGTCGCCAGCAGCCGCAGGAGCAGGGGCAGCGACCTCCTTCTTCGCAGGCGTCCCGACAACAGCAGGAGCAGCCTTCTTGCTCGCCTTCTTGCCGTCCTTCTTGCCGCTCTTCTTAGACGGCGCCGCCACCTCTTTCTTGGCCTTCTTCGCAGCCGCTTTCGGCGCCTCGTCGGCGCCAACGTCCTCCAGCTTGCGCTTCGCGAGCGCCGGCTGCTTGCCCATCGGCGGCAGCTTGGCGAACTGCGCGAGCGCGTTGAAGATCGGGAGCGCGACCGACTCACTCGTCTTGATGCTGACCGACTGGATGCCGTTCCAGCCCTTGGGGATGAACGCGGCGCAGTTGTTCGTCGCCACGAGCACGTTCTCCACGATCTCGTCGACGCTCATGCCGAGGTGCGCCACCTTGACGTTCGTGCACGGGCCGGTGGCCACGACCATCTGCGTGCGGCTGTAGACCGCGCGGATGCCGCTGGACACGTTCTTGCGGGACACGCGCACCGGCACCGGCTGCTTCTTCTTCGCAAAGAACTTGGTCCCGAGCGCCTCCGCCATGTACGCCAGGATGCGGTCGTCTGCGAGGAAGAGGTCGTAGGCACCCGCGAGCGTGCGCTTGTCCTCGAAGCGCGAAAAGTTCTTCTTGAGCTTCTTGATGTCCATGACCTTGGCGAGCCCGGGCACCGGGTCCGCCGCGAGCGCCGCCTTGATCCGCGCCTTGTCGCCGTTCTTCACGATCAGACACATCTCGGCGTCATTCTCGTTGCCGCGCAGCGAGTGCGGGATGTTGCTGTGATTGCGCGCGTGTGTGTGGTGCATCCGTCAGCATCGTACGCAATAGACCACTGCACCGACAGCCACGCTGCTGCGAACGTACATATGAATGGGCTTGGCGTGGCTCTTGGCCGGGATGAGCCGCCGGGTGATGATGGCCGAGACGTACTCGACGCTGCCCACGAGCGGCTGCTTGGGCAGCGCCTTCTTCTTCTCCTCCACGAACGTCTGCAGCGCCAGCACGGCCATGCGCACCTGCGCCTCGTCCAGCGGATTGGAGCGCAGGCCCTTCTTCACGTCCATCGTCGTCTTCTTCTGCGGCTGCTCCATGTTAAGTACTCGACCGCAAGCGGGACTCTGAACAGCTCACAACGTGCTCGAAGAGCTGTCAAAGTCGAAAGTTGTGTGGCAGCCAACCGTTGAAAAGCTCCAAATACTGTATTTTATCACTATCGACTCGAGATGCAAGAAGCGAATATCCATAGTGATAAAATCAAACTGTTCGGACAGAATCCACACCTTCGACATCCCCATCATTTTCGAACGTGACATCATCGCCACAGATCCCGACCACTCGACCGACCATGAAGGTGACGGTCGGCTCCGCGAAGACGTACGGCGTCTTCGAGCTGCCAGACGCCGCGACCGTCGCGGACCTCAAGGAGGCGTTTGCGGCAAAGACGCGCATCTCGCGCCATCGCATCACCTTCAAGCTGCCGGGGCCCAACAGCGCGCTCGTGGTGAGTAGTAGTGTGTGATGGTCGTCATGCTGCCTTCCTTTGTCAGTTTACTGCCCCTTCCACTGGCTGACTGACGCGTGTGGTCGCTACCTTCCCCCCCCCCCCCCCCCCCC
>SMMQ01000092.1:34437-48174 GCA_008271595.1 [Pythium] brassicae (nom. inval.) | reverse complement strand
TGATCGAAAGGAGTGAGTTCGTGCTGCTCGGCTCGTCGTGAACGAGACCAGCAGCACATGGAGATACGCACTCCGTCTGCCCAGCATGGTACCTGGGGCAGACCGGAGTCGCGTCTGGAAACACAATCAGTTCCAGGAAGTCGCTGAGCTGCTCCGGCTCGGCAGGCTCGGTGCTGCGGGTAGATACATTGGTGTCGACGACACCAATGTTTGCCTCGCCCTCGCCATCGTCCAGAGACAGAGGCTCCGCGACGGGCTGGTGGGAGTCTTCCACGGCGCCACGGCGGCTCTCGGCTGCGAACTCGGCGAGGCGCTGCGCGGCCTCCCGCTGCTTCAACATCCTCGTGACGGTTGCGCGGGAGGCTCCGGTGGTGTCTGGCGCGAGCATTGCGGTCGCCGCCCTGATAGAGAGCTCGAAAGATACCACCAGGCGCCCACGTGCGTCAGGAGCACCAGCATTCGCTGGTCGCCAAGCTTCTCGCTCGCTCGAGCTGGAAGTGACTGGAAGTGAAGAATACACTCGACGTATTTGAATCAACACATTGATGCGAGTACTTGACCGAACGTGCAAACAGTCATTACCTTTCAATTTCGTTTTCTATTCACTTGGCTTAGACGCATCTTTTGTCGATAAATAACCTGTATTTTTGCATACCTGTATTATTCGATATATGCCATGTGATCGTTCAACGCGTAAGCATCTGTACATCCAATATTCCCAGTAAAATCTATGCCACATTCGTCACTGGGAGCTCCATGCCACCCGATGCCGAGTCGCAGGTGATCGTCTGACGACTCCATCAACCTCAGCACATCCACCACGTGGCTGCTCTGTTAAAAAGAACTCGACGCGAAAATCACGAGAGCTACCATATTGGCAAGTGACCGCAGCGTGTCACGCACGCTTACGGGAGGAACGTCTTGCGCGCTCTGGCCACGAACGGTACCACGTAGCCAGTCACTCCCAGCGTGACGGGGTAGAACGCCGACGAGAAGACGACTGCCGCGGCGTACGAGCCGAGCGCGGTGCCGACATCTTCGACGCCGAGCTTGGCGAGTAGCGGCATCACGTCGACGCCCTGCTTGATGAGGATGTAGAGTCCGCACACGACGCTCACGCCCGCGAGCCTCGAGCCCATCATGTACGCTGCGCCGTAGCTGTCGACGATGTCCTTCGCCTTTTCCATCGCTTTGGCCACGAACCCTGGCGTGGTCGGCGCAGCGCTTGGATCTCCTATAGGACGGCTGCATTGTTGATTGTCAGCACAGTCGCCCATCAGCTCGTGCCAGAGACAACGATGACGTAAGCACGAACGGATCGCAATGCGCACCTCGGCAGTGCGCCCGCCAAGTCCGACAGGCGCACGTGCGTGAACGCGGGGAAGAGCTTCGCAACGCCCGCGGCCACTGCGAGGTCGTACGGCAGGCGGAAGCGCCGGAACGGGCGACTCGCGGCGAATGCGAGCGCAAACTCGGGCGAGAACTCGATGCCTGCGGCGGTACAGTGCTTGCAGTCAGTCCTCCGTCCGCTGTGAAGCACACACACATATGCAAAGAACAGCTGCGCGCACCGGATAGCGTGAGCACGCCGTACGCGGCGCCGATGCTGCCGATGTCGGACGCGAAGAGCACGGCGAGCGTCTCGGCTGGGTGCTGCTTGATGGCGCCATTGAGCTGCGCCACGGCTCGGTCCGCAAGGCTAGTGGGCGGCGGCGTCGAGTCTTCCGACGGTGGCGACGGCGTCGCCGTCGAGAGCACGCGGACGCCGCGCGGGAGGCTCCGAAGCGCAGTCGGCGGCCGGAGGAGGAGCAGTGCGCGCATTGATACGCTCATGGCGGTTCGAAGGTCTGCCAAAACTTTCGTGTTTGGATACTGGGAGTCGAAAATATGCTTTCGCATGACATTCTCATTGTATAAAGGGAACAGATAGTCATGGACGGAATGATCTGCGAAACAGATCATCAGGATGGTCAACGTGGCCGTCGTCAGTTCGGAACTTGCACGCCCCACGAGCTGAAGAGCAAGAGGAAGAGATGGCGACTTGGGGCGGTGGCGGCGGGACCGCAGCCCCGCAGGCGACTGTGCGCCGTCCTGAACGTCCCGACGGTGCGCACCACGCCCGCGCACGCAGCCGCGACGACCCGCAGCTGGCATTCCGCACGACGTCGACCAGCGATGACCTCGAGACTGCCAGCGGCGCGAGCGAGAGCGCGTCCTCCGTGGCGCGCAGCCGCTACCAGTCGGCGCGCGACCGGGTGTCGTTCCTGGCGCACACGCCCATCGAGGACTTTGTGGCCAAGTACCAGGTGGTCAAGAGCTCTTGGCGCGGCAAGTACGAGCGCATCCTGGCGCTCGCCCCCACGCGCTTCAGCACGGTCGACCCGAAGGACTTTGAGGTCACTAACACCTGGTCCTTCCACGCGCTCATTGGCATCACGCTGGACGCCAGCGACCCGGAGGTTCGTGCGTGTGTGTGTGTGTGTGTGCGTGTGCGTTAGGAGGCCAGAGACGACCAGTCTGCCATCCCGTGTGACGATCTCACGCTGCTCTTGCATTGTGTGTGTGGTGCCAGGGCTTCACGCTCCTGCTCAAAGGGCCAAAGAAGGACGAACCGCTCAAGCTGCGCTGCCGCTTCCGCTCGCGGCTGCTCTCGGACCTCTTCCGGCTCCAGGACCAGGTGCTCCAGCGCCACTCGCGCGCCGAGAACCAGTTTGCGTGTAGCAAGTGGTCGCGCAAGGGCGTCGCCCTCGGCTGCGTGCTCGAAGTTGGACTCGACGGCGTCATCTGCACGTTCCCCGACGGCTCCCCGCGCTCCAAGTACCTGTACGTGGACATGGAGCACCTCACCGCGCTCGCGGACACGAGCGACGGCTTCGCGTTCGGCTACGCCGGGCGGCACCGCCTCTTCTACTGCGACGGCAAGCGCGCGGCGCTCCTGCAGCGGCTCCAGGCGGCGGCCGAGGCGATCGGCTGCATGATCTACGCATCGCAGCGCGGCAGCACGGCCGAGAGCGTCAAAGCCGCGCGGAGCGAGTACGGGAAGAGTGTTGGGAGCCCGTTCGTGCAGTTTGACGTGCAGAAGCTGACGCCCAAGTACCTCCACCCGGTCGACCGCGTGCTGTCGTTGCACGAGAAGCATCTGCTCGAGCTCGACCGCGACGGCGAGGTCGTGTCGAGCATCGAGTATAGCAAGATCGGCGTGCTCGTGCGGCAGCAGCGCAGCCCGGCGGACTTTGAGATCCAGTTTAGCAACGGCGAGACGCGCAAGTACGTGTCGTCGGACCGCGACGGCGTGCTCGCGGCGCTCTACGACCTGTGCGTGACGTGCAACGAGAACCCGGAGCTGCTGATCAGCTGCGGCGCGAACGAGCGCGGCCTGCGGCTCCTGCCGTTCTTCGCAGTCGAGGACGCGTCGGAGACGACGTCGTTCTTTGGCGACTCGTCGATCGGCACATGCTTTCTCCAGCGGATGGCAGCGGTCGGGAAGCTCGGCGGGACCCAGAAGATGGGCGACAAAGCGTACGTCGTCATGGATTCATTTGCTGCGGGTGGCGCGCGCGTCGAGCTAAAGCTGCTGTCTGACGCTGCTTGTGGCTTCTTCGTGCGTGGCTTTCGTGTAGCTTCATCGAGATCGCCGCCGAGTTCAACGCCAACGTTCCGTCGAACGGGTTGATCTACAACACGAAGCAGGGCGTGATCACGGACGCCCTCCGCCCGATCGGCGCGCAGCTTTACTACATTTCCAAGTCCAAGCCGCTCCCGTCGCGCTCGGCCGTGACGCTGCTGCAGACGCTGTATCGCATCTCGTCGTCGTACTACGGCTTCCGCGAGGTCATGCAGGTCGGGCACATGGCGGACTCGCTCACGAACCTGCTGCGCGACGGCGACGAGTTCGCCGTGTTCTGGACGACGCTGCTGCTCCGGAAGCTCACTGTGCACGTCGTGCCTTCCTCGATCAGTACGTTGCACCGCGTTCATCGTGCGTCTCCGCAGTGTGGAAGCAGCGAGCTCATGTCGTCGATGCGTTCGTTGGCTGGCAGACCTGGACACTTCCTCGATCCAGTTCTGCGAAGAAGTCGAGCTGTACAACAAGCGGGTGCTCTTTGGAAACTCGTACCTGGTTCAGTCGCTCATGGGCCACTTGGACGGCGTGGACGTCGAGCGCCGCTCGTCGCGCAGCGAGCACCTCGAGGCGTCCGGACCGCGTCGAGTCGGGCCGTTGGTGATCATGGGCTTGCTGCAGACGCTAGAAGGCTGCCTGTGCTCGCGGAAAGCCACGACTGGCACAGGCGAGTTTCAGGCTCTTGTCGAAGAGGTTGCCAGACGCTACAGCACGCTGCTCAAGGTGCTTTTCCAGTCCCGCTGTGCCACAACCGTCGAGGCGTGTACGTAGCGTCACCGTGGTTGTTGGCGTCGTTAGGAGTGTGGCTGACTCTGTTGCACTCGCGCTCTACAGGCACGTTGCTCCTCAAGGCGACGTTGGAAGAGTGCGACCCAGCTGTGGCCACGCAGATTCGAGATGCCGCGCTCGTCGAAGGCATCGTGCTGCGCCACTTCTTCCAGTCGATCTTCGACCCATCGTTCGACCAGCGATGCGTGAGCCGGTACTTGATCTCGCTCTGGATGAGCCACCACGCGCCCGCGAAGCGGCTGCTGTCTCAGATGCTCCCAGGCGGGTTCCTCCCGTTCTTGAGCGAACCTGCTGTGTCAGCGAGTGAGCTCGAAGAACTGGATCAACTGGAGCTCAAAGCGCTCGAGTTCGAGCGCGAGAGCACCCACGACCTCCACGAAGACAGCCGACTCTCCTTCCTGAGCGACTCCATGAACCCTGAAGACCTGTTCGGGTCAGTGGCGTCGTCAACAGAAGAGCTGCGGTTCTCCGACTCGGACGGGCTGCAGAGTCTGCACACGCGGTCGGTGTCGGCTGGCGAGCTGAGCCTGAGCCCGTCGATCGCACGCGCGGGACTTGTGCGCCAGTCGCTGTCGTTCTCTCGCTCGTCGCTCTCGGAGTCCTCGCGGTCGTCCGTCTCCTGGATCAGCGCCACGGTGCGCGACTCGCAGCAGCACACGCAAATCGAGAACAACCACACAAAAGCGAGGATGTTGCAGAAGCTGCAGAGCTCCACGCCAGCGGCTTCAAGGGCCCACAATGGCAACGGACACGCCTCGCGCGGACATTCGAACGGCGCGCCGAGAGTACGGAAGCGGGACATTGCGCTTGGGATCTTCTCCGGGTCGCTGTTGAAGGCGAAGACGGAGAAGCTGATGACGCGGCGGCCGAACAAAGCGTTGAAGGCGACCTCGTCGCAGTCGGTGCTGCTGCACCGCCGACAGGAGAACTTCCGGATGCTCTTCTTCATGCTGAGCCGCGACCACGAGCAAGTGGACTTGATTTGGACCCGAGCCGCGCGGGAGGAGCTTCGTCGCGCGTTGATCTCAGAGATCGAGCGCTTCTCCAAGTACCAGGGCAGCCACGGGAACGGGAAGGCGCTGTGGAACTACGAGGACTTCTGCGTCCACTACGCGTCCCTCGCGAGCGAGTTGGTCATCGGCGGCTGCTACGTGCGCATCTTGAGCAGCCTCGTGTCGAGGTCGCCCATGCCGATCATCCACAGCGGGTCCGTCGTTGAAGACCAGTTTGTTGCTCTCTCAGCCGAAGATGTCCCGGTTCGCGACCCAAAGCTGCTGATCGCGTCGTTGTACCGGCGGATCTTGCGCGAGAACATCCGCGCCGAGTTCCGGAACGAGCTGGAGCTCTCGCTGCTGTGCATCAAGTGCCTGACTATCGTCAGCGCTGCCCATGCGAGCCCAACGGACGCAACCGACTTCGAGGAGATCGACTACCTGACGACGCTCATGGCCGAGACCGTGCACGCCCCGATCCTCGAAGGACTTCATCAGGTCGTGCGAGCGCTGTGCGAGTACGGGCCGAACGCGAAGCGATTCGCGCTGAGCGAGAGCAGTGTCGAGACTGTCGTGAAGCTGCTGCAGATGGCGCACGTGTTGAGCCGACAACCCAAGGTCGCCGACTCGGACAAGCTGTGGGTGTTGGAGAGTCTCGACGGCGACGTCGTTGGACCGCTGTCCGTGGATGATCTGAAAGCACAGCAAACCAGCAGCAGCAGCACGAGGGACTGGAGCCACTTTTGGGTGCGTCGCCGCGATGATCGGGTCTCCCAGCACTCGGTTTCGCGATTGAACGTCATGGAGAACATGCAGCTTCGCTGGGAGCTCGGCATCCATGGAAACCTCAGTCCGCTGCAGACAGCTCACGACGCGATCGCCATCCTGCTGGCCGTGGCGCGCAGCAACGCGTTGCTCGGCCACCCGAACGCGACGACAAGTCTCGCCACGGGGGCGGGCGGGCTCTTCCCGGCGGCTCACGCCAAGTGCGTGCTGTGGGGCCACACGCGTCAGATCATCCCGCTGCTTTTGCGCCGCGAGGCTCCGCAGCTGAGTCACAAGGCGGCGGTGCTGCTGGAGCTTCTGTTCGCGGACGAGCACTCGATCACGCGGTCGCAGGACGAGCGCGCGACGAACCGCTCGTCGCTCTTCTTCTGGGGCTTGTACTTCATGGCGTTCGCCACGGACGCGACGCACTTTGACGAGATCGCCGGCCTGCTGCAGTCAACGCACCAGTACCAGAGCGGGTTCGGCGGGAAGAGCGCGCTTGCTGAGATGCTCCCGCAGGCGATGATCGTCCTTCTCTCGACCGTGTCGGCGCGCGAGTTCAGTGAAGTGTTTGGTGGCGAGCGGTACTCGCCGTCGGTGATTTGGAACCAGCGGATGCGCCGCCGTCTCCAGGACAGCTGCGTCGCGCACCTTCAGGACTTTGTCGCGGTGCTGGAAGAGGATGTCACGAGCGCGTGGAAGTTCTGCCACATGGCGCCAATGGGGTTCGACGAGCTCCTGGACGACCTGTGGTGCGGCGGCGTGTACCTCGGCCGGCTCTGTGCGGACGACGAGTATCGTGTGGCAGCGCCTCTCGAGCTCATGCGCGAGCTCTCGGGCAGATGGCGCGCAGAGGTTGAGAGGCGACACGCCCAGTTCGACGCAGCGCAGGCAGCGCTGCACTTGGGACTGCCTGCAGACGTCGACCTCGACAACGTCGCGAAGATCCGCGAAGGCTTCCGGCAGAAGGCGATGATGCTGGAAGAGGAGATGCTGGCGTCGGGTGACTATGACGAGAGGTGAGCGGCAAAGCTCAGTGAGAGAGTATGACGGGAGTAGCGGTGGGAGGGGCGGAACTCACCGTGTTGTTGCTGCGGTTTTTGTGTGCGACTGCAGACTCGAGAGTCTCAAGGAGGCGTACTGGGTGCTCACGTGCCCTCGTCCGAGTCTGCTGTCCGACGGCCACGACCCGGCCAATCTGCTGCTGCTGCTGAAGACGTTTGTGCTCATGTGCACGCGATACCCGGGCGAGCTGAGCGCGTACCAGTTCGACTGCTACGATCTGTTGATCGCGCTGCTGCTGTCACACTGCTCGGCGGACGGAACGCCTCCGCCCAACACGTCAGAGGAGCAGCGAATGGGGATCTCGCTGCTTGCCGCGGAGCTGCTTCAGCAGACGTGCGCTGTTTCGGCGTCCAACGGCGAGCTGCTGCTGGACGAGCCCGCTCTGCGGTCGCTCGAGCGCGTGGTGAACTACTGCGTTGGCGCGATCGCCGAAGATTCGGCGGACGACAACGTGGAGCTCGTGCAGATCTGCCTGTACATCATGCAAACTGTCACGGGGCTGATGTCGTCGCCGCGGGGGCGGTCGTGGATCTCCGACTCGACGACGCTGATCGTGGACATGGTGCGGCTGCTGTGGATGTGGAACCACTCGCGCAAGCGTTCGTTCTTCTTGACCAAGGTCACGCAGCAGGTTCTCGAAGGTGCGGTTGGTTGTGGGATTCCCGGCTGCGTGGTGTGTGTGTGTGTGACTGTGTCGACGCCGTCGGATGGCTCTGTGCTGACCTGGTGCTGAACGGTGCCGTCTCGTTGGGGTCGTGTAGGCGTCTCGAGAATGTGTCTGCTCGAGCAGAACCAGGACCTGCTGCTTCAACGAGGCGTCTTGTGGCAGCTCCTCACGCTCTGCTTTCAGTACAATGTTGAGATCGACGATGCCACTGCCCGCGCACGGCTGCAGAGCGGCGCGTTCTCGCGTGAGGGCTACGCGAGCGTCGAGGAGGAAGTGCAGAACCTGCTGGCGATCATGGCGGTGCGCGCGATGTGCCGACTCGGCGGCATCTTCCCGGACGGAAGCGAGCTGTGCTCGCCAAAGCACGTGCGCGTGCGCGCCGTGATGAGCGCGCTGCTGACGCCGAACCTCGCCGCGCTGCTCGAGCTCAACAGCCACCACGAGTACCTCAAGATCTTCCACGCGAACTGCGAGTCGTACACGCTGTTCTGGAACGGCGCGATGCGGCGGGAGCTGCGCGCGTTCGTGGCCCCGCGCGCGGCGTTCGAGCCGTCGCTCGTCGCGTTCGAAGACTACGAGGACGCCATCCGCTTCCGCTTCGAGACCCTGAAGGAGATGTTCAGCGTCGGCGGGCTGTACATTGAGACGCTGATGGCGAGCTTTGTAGTCATCAAGGAGAGCCGGGTGGCCGCGCCAGTCCCCGAGCTGGGCCTCACGACGGCGTTCTTCAGCGAATTGTTCGCGTTCATCGACAATGGAGAGCTCAGGCGCCCGGCGGATCAAGAAGAGTACTTGCACGGCGAGACGCCGCTGCCGTACTCCGGGTGGGGTATCGAAAGAGAGCAGCTGCAGACCAGCTTTCGGGTCACGGCGCTCGAGTGCCTGGCAGTGATCAGCTTCGTGGTCCCGGCGTTCGTTGTGCAAAACATCCTCGTGGACGCCGGACTGATCAAGATGGTGCTGCGCCTGCTCTTTCCCCCGGACAACGAAGTCCACGAAGCGAGCGACGCGGAGAAGAGCATCGTGTTCCCGGAGGAGCTGTACGAGCCGAGCCGCGACCACTGCCTGGCGATCCTCGAGTCGCTCTCGTGCGTCGATGCGTTCGGCAAGGCCTCTGTCGAGCTGGGCATCTGCGATATCTTGATCGAGATTGTGCACTTGTGCAAGCCTGTCGGGCCAGAGGCGCTCGGGATCATCCGGAACCTGTGTGCGCACGGCGCGAGGACCGAGTTCATCGCGGAGATCCTCCAGTCCGGGTGCTACATCGAGTTCATCGCGTGGATGCTGCTCATCCAGGACTTCGTCACAGAGGAGGAGCTCGCGGACGCTCAGCACCTCCGACAGCCGTGCGTGCAGATCCTGGCGGAGATCGGAAAGAGCGACGCGACACTCGGCACCAAGGCGGAGGACGCCTTGGTCCGGATCTTCCCGGTGGCGCTTGTGCACGCGCTGGTGCAGTATCCCGAGACGTTCATCGAGTTCTTCGAGGTGAGTGCGTGTGTGTTGTGTGGTACCAGAGCGTTCTTCGTCGCTTTGTTCAAGGATCGTGGGAGATGCTGACGCTGGTTCGCGTTGTGCAGACCGACCACGAGAACCCGGAGCTCGTCTGGAACGCCGAGTTCCGCAGCTACCTACAGGACCACGTGACGAGCTTCCTGAACCAGTACTATGCGTCGCCTTCACTTTCCGAGACGGAGACGAGCGAGGACGTCGCCGCGCCTTCGATTGCCGACAACTTTGTCGTCGACTACTTCAGTGTCAGCCCGTACCCGATCGCCGGCAACGTGCACCTGCCGCTGTTCCTCAAGAACCCGACGTTCCAGCTCCGCGAGCCTCTGTACGTGCTTGTCCGACAGTTGCCGGCTTTGCTTGATGTCGCGCTGCCACTCAACCTGATGAAACTGGATGGTGTTGTTGCTGTTATTGTTGGTGGTGGAATGTCCAGGTTCTTTGTGACGTGTCTCTGGGAAGAGTTCGAGATCCTCGTTCGAGAGCTCGCGCACATTACGTCGTCGCTCCGTCAGACGATGAGTCCGGACGACGATGCGACAGCTCAGCGTGGATTCGAGCTGCTCGACCTCGCTACGTCGTGCCTCGTTTGCGCGGTCCAGGTAGGTTGAGGCTTGTGGCTGTCTTAGGAGGGGTCACTGAATGGCCGAGTGAACTTGCTGACGCGCTTCTACTCGGACTGGCTGCTTTCAGGTGAATCTGTGGGTGCTTGACGACGCGGCGCGTCTCAAGTTCCCAGAGTACTGCTGCAACTTCCTGAACGAGTCCGTGCGCCACCAGTCCGCCGAGCCGTGCGTCGTGAACGTCGTCCGGGTGCTGCGCGTCTTCACGCTGTCGAAGGCGTGCGTGGCGGCGCTGCGGCCTGTCGTATCCACCGCGCTGACGTGCCTCATGTCTGCGATCAACCCGTTCCGGCGGGGGGCGCTGCACTACGAAAGCGGCTACGTGCTGGAGATCATGCGCCGGATCGTGCAGCTGCACCCCGAGCACGGCGACCACGACTCGTCGTCGGGGATCGTCTTCATCGCGAGTCGACTCGACCTGTTCGGGTACTTCTTGAACATTCTCGAGAACCCCGAGTCGCTGGGCACAGTGAAGGAGCCGCAGCTCGTGCGCGCGATCGCAGTCGAGATCCTCAACATGTTGGAGAAGGTGCGAGCTTTGTGGAGGGAGCTGTGTGTGTGTGTGTGTGTGTTTGGTCCCGTACTTGTGGATACTGCGGCCACTGTGGGTCTGCGAGCTGACCTTACGTCCTGCCACCAGAATCGCGTCCAAGGCAACACCGCCCACCAGATCCTGAAGAAGAACAAGAAGTGGGAGAAGAAGTTCCGGTTCGAGCCGACCGACAGCGTCCGCGCCATCTCGACAGAAGACCCGTTCCTGCAGAAGCAAAACCCGCACCTCGACCAGCTCGTGCGCGACTTTGTCCGCACGAACGCTCCGCGAGCGCGGCCCGCTGGGTCTGCCGCGGGGCCAACTCGTGGCACCGGCAGCGACCGCACTGGCCGCGCTTCAACGATGCGCAGCTACCGGGAGTCGCCGGGCGTAGCTGGGAAAGCGCCGGTCTCCCGCCGACCGTACCTCGACGGTGTCCCGGAGAAGAAGAAGACGAGCTTCGCCAAGAAGCTGTTTTAGATACGTGTGGACGAACAAACAGACGCGCCCACGAGCGCTTTCGCGAACGAAGGTGTCCAGTGGAACTTGTACAGAACTTGAAAGCCTGACTCACAAAAGGTTGCGTTCAGAACAGTACCAACTGACTCACCCTGAGCATAATCAATGATGAAAAATACGCATGTTGAATCAACATGCGTATTTTTCACACAACAGTCTCACATTGTGAGTGGCGTCCTCTGGAGCGCAGAGGCAGCAAAGCAACACATACCGAACCCGGAAGCGATGGCGCCGTCCAAGCGCCGCAGTGCGCTGGAGCACAAGCTCTCGCTGCCGCACACGCATAGCGGCCCGTGCGCGTGCCTCGCCAAGCCGCGCAGCGACGGGCTCTGCGACCTGAACGTGTGGCAGGGCACGACTGTGGACCCCGACGCAGCGCACTCTGGCGAGCGCCTGCTGCGACCGAAGCTGCCGATCGTCAAGTACAAGCACTGGACGCTCTGCGGGCTCTCAGGTGCGTGGCAGCAGGGGCCAACGCAGCGATGGGCTGGAGCAGCAGCTCACTGGCGTCGATGGTTGGTGGTGGCGTGCGGCGCTCCATCGTGACTCCCAGGTGGCCACTTGTACCACCTTGTGATCCTCAGCTGGCCGCAGCTGCTAGCGCTCTTCACTGTCTCGTACATTCTCGTTGTTGGACTCTTTGCGCTGCTCTTCGCTGGGTGCAACGGGTGCGTTCAGAGTGGGGGAAGTGGACCACGAACGAGAGCAACGCTGTTGACAGTGTCGAGCGCTCGTAATGACGCCCAGCATCGACTATCCGAACCACCATGGTGAGATGCGCTACTACTTCAACCTGAGTCTCCAGACGCTCGGAACCATCGGTGCGTGCTCAGCTCGCCTGCTGCTCCTCCTAGCACTGTGTTTTCTCCACGCTCGATGGCCCACCAGTCACTCTCTCTCAGGCTATGGGTACCTCTTCCCTCGCGATGCGTGCTCCAACTGGGTGGCGGTCGTCGAAGCGTTCGTGTCGATGCTGCTGACAGCGTTCATGACTGGTGTCGCCTTCGTCAAGTTCGCCCGGCCGCGTCCAAACATCATCTTCAGCAAAGTGCGTTCCTCTTCGCTGGTTCGCTACCGACAGCGCGTGTGGCGTACCTAACGCGCTGGGATCGAACAGGTGTTCACTGTCTCCGAGCGCGAGAGCGGCGGGCTTGAGATGCGCTTTCGCGTCGTGAACGGCACGCGGCGCGAGGTGGCGAGTCAAGGAGAGATCCTGGAAGTGAGCTTCAAGCTCATCCTCATGCGTGTCGAGGTGCGTCCAAGCTCGAGCGAGCCACTACGTTGCGCTTTGGCGGCTCGCTGTTCAACTCATATGTTTGGTCAGGACACGAACCGCGGCGAGAAGAAGCTGTGCTACTACGACCTGCACCTGAAGACGAGCAACTTCATCACGTTGAGGTACGTTGTGTTGCTGCACTCGCTCTAGTGGGGCACCTCTTTGAGCATACACCGCCTTTGCTGTTGTCGTTGACGCGCGCGTGGACTAACTTTGTGTGCTCGAGTAGACTGGAGGCTGAGCTGGTGCACCACATCGACAGCAACAGTCCGTTCTTCGAACTATCGCAGTCCGCGATCCGGCGGTCTGACTTCGTGCTGGTCTTGATGATGGCCGGAGTCGACGAGAATCTACACGACATGATCCACACGCAGCGCGAGTACGACCACGAAGCGATGCGATGGGGAGCAACGTTTGTGCCCATGCTGAGCTGGAACCCGCAGCACCGGTGCACGGACTTGGACTTCGCCAAGGTGTCCGTCGTTGCACTGGACGAGTCCGATCGGATGGACAACTCGCGGATCGACTTGGATGCATCGACGCAGACAGCGAGCGCTACGAGCGGAGATCGAAGCGCGGGAGCTCAATCATGGAACATCGAAGGCTCGGGCCGAGAGGTGGATCTGAACCAGCTGCAATTCGAGTCCGCGTTGTCACCTAGTCGGGAGCCCAAGCTATCGCACGGCTTGAGTGAAACGGGACCGACAGCAGGACGATCTGAAACCGAGAGCTCAAAGATGAACGACTCAGATGAATCGCGCGACAGGTCCGAAGACGAGAGTGACGAGAGTGACGGTGTCGAAGAGTCCAAGAGTGAGATGTCCACGAAGACAAACTCCGACTCGGACACGGTTCAGAGGGAGAGCGCGACCCCGACGCACCGCGTCCGGTTCGACCGTCGCAGCAGAAGCACGATCTTCCAGATGCCCAGACTCGCGCGCCGCCCGCACAGTCATGAGTATCCTGATTCGTCGCTCGACCAGCCGGCAAGTGTGGCCCAGCGGCGACTTCGCTTCCGGAACCACCCGATGAGCCGGTTCTCGAAGGGGTTGTACTATCGAGCGCTCGAGACGCCGTGGAAGCGCCTCTTCCCGTGGCTCGTGATCATGTACTTTGCTGTGATCTCTGTCATCGCGCTCCTTCTGTACATATCGGTATGTACGCACGGCACTGTGACTCTGAGCAACACGGCGATTACAGAGAGGTGATGCTGACGATATTGTCGTCGTGAGTCTGCGCCAGCCTGGTATAGCAGTGCTGCAGACGTCCGACGAGCTTTCCGTCAACGAGTTCGAGCGGCTGTTTTTCTTTTGCGCGCAGACAATCTCGACGATCGGCTACGGAGTGCTGAGTCCAAACCCCGACAGCGACATGG
>SMMQ01000092.1:16316-29949 GCA_008271595.1 [Pythium] brassicae (nom. inval.) | reverse complement strand
GGGGGGTAGCATTTCGCGCTGTTCTTGCACGTGCCCCAGTTCTCGGAGATCTCGCAGGAGGAACAGGTGCGCTTCGTGCGCCGCCTCGTGGAGCTCGTGTCCGAGCTGTAGCTGCGCCACACGGGACTGGACGTCGGCCGGGATGCCTGTGTCGACCTTCCAAGGGCGAGTTTTGGAGACTTCGTGGTCACAAGATTCTGTCGGGTTCCGAGTTAGTTGCGCCGATCGCTTGAGACTCGTTGAAGGTACTTCCCGTCCGGAGCCACTCGGAGGTTGTCCCGTGCGAGCGTCCTTAGGCTGCTGCGCCGCAATATCTGGACATTCCAGCGCTCTTGATAGGAATCACGTTCACCTCGACGCGATGATTGTTTGCAGGGAGCGAAGATGCCCATCACTCGATCCAGCGTGTCCGCATCAGCGGTGGAGACGTGGCTGAAAAAGCCAGCGAGCTGCTGCCAAAGCTCACAAACACCACACAAACAAGCTCTAGCAGATCGTCGCCTGGGTCGGGGTGCGCTCATTGTTTTCTCGCAAGTCCTGCAAACCCCACAGAGGCAACGCAGTCGCAGACGGGTGAGACGTCAACGTGAGGAATATAGATACGGTGGTCATGCGATGTTGGAGCTGATCGTTTCAGCGTTTCGTGGTGAAGGTTGCGAGAATGCGCCGCGTGTCTGGATCTCGTGTTGAGAGCTGAGCTCCCATGAGGAGTTCGCTGCCCTCCACAGCCTGAGGACACTCACCAACTTGCCTCGCGAAGGCGCTGCTCGAAGATCAGCGCGCCAAGTACCAGACAGCAGACGTGTCCAAACAGCTACGCTCGGCAGCGCTCGCACCCTCAAGTTCTCAAGACGATGAAATCGTCGGTGCTCGGTCTGGTGTGCGTGTTTGCGCTCGGGCTGCTTTGTGCGCCGATTGCAGAAGTGGACGGCGCGTGCGGCCAACGCGTCCGCAAGTCGTACGACCGCCTCACCGTGGACGAGAAGCGGCTGTACCGCCGCGCGCTGCAGAAGTCCATGGACGCCGGCTACTACATCAAGTTCGTCGAGATGCACACGGAGAAGATGTCCGAGATGGAGGCGCACCGCGTGTGCATGTTCACGTACTGGCACCGCTACTTCCTGCTCGGCTTTGAGAACATGCTGCGCAGCCTCGGACCCGAGTTCAAGTGCATCACCGTGCCGTACTGGGACCAGATCCAGCAGAACGCCCGCGCCATGACCGGCGCGTGCTCGAGCATGGAGAGCTGCACGCCGATGATCCGCGACTGGGGCGGCTCGACCAAGGGCGTGTACAAGAACGTCGTGATCAACGGAGTCGAGATCGGTGGCTCCATCTGCGTCACTGGCTCGCCGCTCGACCGCTTCTGCGAGGCATCGAGCCGCAAGGACAACGGCTGCGCCAAGTGCCTCCCGCGCGACAACCTCCAGCAGCAGCCGTTCCCTGCGATGGCCAACTACGCGTCGGTCTACCGCCAGCTCTTCGCGCCGCAGAACCTGCCAGACGCGAGCGAAAGCGTTGAAGAGGGCATGCACAGTGCGTTCTGGCGGCTGTGTCTGTGGCTTATCAAGAGATCATCTCGTTGAGCACTCACCACACATTGTATGCTGTCATATCATGATGACCAGACGCCATCCACGCAACGCTCGGGAGCACGATGGGCACGTTCCAGTCGCCAGCGGACCCGATCTTCTGGTCTCACCACGTACGTAGTCTTCTGTCGCTCCATAGGCGTCACGTTGAGCGTGGGTTACATCGATCGTCCCAACGCTGACTTTGTGACTGCGGATGTGCCACAGGCGTACGTGGACTTGCTGCTCACGATCTTCCTCAAGTGTCGCGCCGGGCTCGGCAAGCTCTCGGACGCGCAGAAAGCCAACAACCCGTACACCTTCGTGTCGTGCCCGAAACGAGAGAACACGGGCATGTTCATCGCCTCGTCCAAGATCACGATGCGCAACGGCGAGAGCGGCGCGAACCCGATCCAGGCGAACGCACCGAACAGCCCGCTCTACGCGTTCTTCAAAGACATCCCCGACCAATACGCGCTGCTCTCAGACATCATCACGATCGGCGGCTCGAGCCGATACACGTACCAGGTCGGAGGGCTGGTCGGGCAGCTCGCGCTTAACTGCGACAAACCTCCGTCAGGACGACGCCTCGGGGAGTATTCAAGTGGCACTCAAGGCGAAGCTGCGAACGCCACTCGCGTCAGGTGCGAGTCCGGCCTGAACAGCGACGACGACGCGAAATCGCCGCCTAGTAGCCCCGAGAACGCACCGTTCCAGGTAGACTCGAGCTACGATAATGACGTGCACGCGAAGAAGGTGACAGCGTGGGTGCACGAGGTCACCGAGCTGCTCCGGAAGCTCCCCGAGGACAAGTCCCGCGAGCCAGTGCCGCACGCAGAGGTGGTCGAGATGGAGCGCATGGTGTGCATGTTCCAGGACCAGTGTCGCGGGGGCGTGGCGGACTACTCGGACGAGTTCAAGAAGGCTTTCGGCGTGACGAAGCCTCCGCCGTGCAAGACGATCGTGGACGAGATCAACGAGTGTCGGCCTCTCCGCCTCTCGAAGTGGAAGGAGACGATGGAGAAGTACTTCCCGTGCAACGTCGCGCTGGCTGCGGCGCCCACCGACCCCGACACCAACGAGACTCCGATCGGAGACCTGTGACTGATCGGATTTGCGAGCGCCACGGCTGCGTGCCAGAGCGGAGCGCTGCTAAGTAGTGTATTTGAACATGTATCGATTGAACATCTTGTGTACGAGGTCGTCTTGCCGTTCGTGTGCACAAGGTTGGAGTGTTGGCGATGGCGCAATGTGATGCGATGTGACAGTGTTGCCACATGGACCACCGTGCAGCGGTTTCGAGCATCCGTTATGAGCACATTTGACTCTGTTGCTCTTGGAAGTTGCTCGCGACGAACTCATGTCGTTGTCGTCGGAAGTTCGGTTTGCTGGGGTCGACGGTCGGGATGATGACTCGCGGTGGGCGTACGTGATGGAGGCGGCGCATTCACTGCCAATGATCGATCTGGACAAGACCAGCGCGTCCAGTGTGCTCTCAGCGTCCCAGCACGCGCGCTTCATCAAGCTCATGCAGCGCTTCTACATCCTGTTTGGCAAGCTCTACCGCATCGCCGGCGTGCTGATGATGATGATCGTGTACGTGAGCCGCGCCACTGGCGTCGGGCTCGCTGTCCCGACGCTCGCGATTGCTCTGCCGGCGATGGTGTGCTCCGTCGCGCTGATGAGCACCGACGTCATCCGCATGCTCTCGCGCCAGTACGAGTTCTGGTTCTTCACGGTCATGAGCACGATCAACTGGTGCACGATCGCGTCGTTCTACTCGGACATCCGCATGATCAGCCTCCTGTGCGGCGTCGTCGGCATGCAGAACATCATTCTTCTCGACGCCAACTTCCGGACGGTCGCCAGCGCGCTCCGCAGTGCCGTCACGGTCACGCCGATCCTCCTCATTCAGGCCACCGCGTGCTTTTTCCGAATCATCGACACGCATGACAAAAACTATCGTGTCATCCCGGTCGCGAATGTCACGGTGGCGATCGTGGACGTGTCGTTCAACACGGCGATCACGCTCTCAGTGTTCATCGCGCGGAAGGCGTACGTCAAGAGCAGGTTCCTGCGCGAAAGCGAGGGTAATCTGCGCATCGTGCGCTGCGTCGTGCTCCGCTCCAAGCTGCTCTTGCAGCCGATGCGGGCGTCGAGCGGGCCGAGCGGACAGGCAACGGCAGCACTGCCAGAAGCGTCACCCGTGGCGTACGACACAGGAGCCCGACGCGGAGCAGCGACCGCTGTCGTGCCAGCCCCACTGGAAGTGTCTCCTGCCGCGGGCCAGCGGCAGCAGATGAAGCTCGCGCCTCTGAAACTCCAGTCCGTGGACATCCGGCGCACCTTGATACCCCGCTTCACGCCACTCCAAGCGCCGATCTTCCGCGGCTGGACGGTGTTCTTGCTGCTGAACGGCGCGTCGGGCCTGGTGCTGACGGCAGTGACGCTCTCCCACCCGCGTCGGACGGGCACACTGGACCCGGGGGCTGCCAGCGAGCTCCGGAACGAGCGCATTGAAGCGGTATTGGCGCTCGTGACCACGAGCGCGTGCTGCGTCCCGTTCCTGCTGTGCTGCCAGCGGGTCCTGCTGCGCGCGCTCGTGACGAACTTTGACTTTCTCTTCTCGTCGCTACAGTTCACAGTCGCCATGGCCATGGTCGCCGACATGGTGCGGTGGGACCACCGCGCGCTCGGCGCGCTCGCGTGGCTGCTCTGGTTCCACCTGGCGCTGCTGCTGGACGCGCTTACGCCGCCTGTGCGCGCCAACCTGGGCGTGCGCAAGCTCTTCGCGCTGCCTGTAGTCCTCGGCTCGCTCGTCGGCGCCGTGCTCGTCGTGTACGCCTTCTTCTTCGCGGCCGTGGACGTGTTTGAGGAGCGCACGCTGCTGTCCTTCGAGTTGCGCGGGCGCGAGATCGCGCTGCGCACCAAGAGCCTGCTGCTCAACCGGCTCTTCACGGTCTCGCTCTGGAGCGCGCGCCTCGTGTGGGAGACCGCGTGCTGCCGCGAGAACGAGCTCACGTTCGTGCGAGGCACGCTCGAGTACTACAACCCGATGGAGACGTTCCCGCCGATGCGCGAGCTGCTGCACGTGATGCCAGTCGCAGCGCCGAAGTCGCGGCCGGCGTCCTCTGGCAGCAGAGCGCGGAAAGTGTCGCGCAGCTCGATCAAGTGCGTGTTCAATCGACGCACAGAGCCAGCACCGACGCCACCATGAACATCAAATTTGAATGGGTTTGATTTTTCGAAATGCACATTTTGAACAAGCGAAAGTCGAGCTAATGGGGCGGCCGACGAGCGCGCTGTGGACGCACTTCCGGCGGGACGCGGCCGCCAAGCGCGCTGAGTGCCGCTACTGCCAGCACAGCATGGTTGGGATTGTGGGGCGCATGCGCATGCACCTGGCGCACAGGTGCCCCGAGTGCCCCGAGGCCGTGCGCGCCGCCACGCTAGACGCGTCGGACAAGTGCGAACACGCCACCAACCTCAACACCGCCAGCCGTGTCGGCGCTGCAAGCAGCAGCACTTCCACTACCAGCGCCAGCGCGAGCCTTAAAGCCCAAACAGCAGCACCGGCAGCGCCAGCAGCACCCACAGCAGCCAACAAAAGGCAGCGGGGGCGACCGCGAGTGCACCTGCCGCCGCCGTCGGCTCCACCCACGAGCATCTCGGCGTCGATCGCGGCGGCGGCGGCGGCGTCGACCGCGTCAACCACGCCACCGCTGCTCGACGACAAGCACGACAGCTTGGATGCGTACGTGGCCAAAGCCGTGTTCGGAGCCGCGCTGCCGGTCGCCACGGTCGAGAACGCGGCGTTCGTGCGGCTGCTCAAGCGCCTGCACCCGGGGTACGAGCCGCCAAGCGCCTTCGCGCTCGCCACCGCTGCGCTCGACCTCGAGTACACTGAGGCGCAGCTGCGGCTGCGCGCCGAGATGCTGGACGCGAGCGCCGTGTGCGTGGGCGTCGAGTCCTGGTCCGCGCTCATGAACCGCCCGCTCGTGAGCTGCACGATCAGCACGCCGAGCCCGGGCGTGTTCGCGTTCGAGAGCACGGGCGAGCAGCCGCACTCGGCCGACGTGCTCGCCGGCAAGGTCGAGGGCTTCATGGCGCAGGTCGGGACGGCCAAGATCTCGGCCGTCGTGCTCGACACGAGCCCGGCGATGACGCAGGCGCGGCTCGCGCTCGCCGCCAAGTATCCGGACATCGCGTTCCTGCCGAGCTGCGCGCACGCGATGAGCGCCATGGTACGCGAGATGCTCGCGCAGCCCGCGCTCGCCGCCGCGCTCGGCACCTGTCAGCGGCTCGCGCGCTTCCTGGCGCAGCGCCACGTCGCCCGTGCCGCGTTTGCGCGCGTCGCGGCGCAGAGGCAGTCGCTCGAGGTCGCGTACCCGCTCGCCGAGTCGGAGGACGCGGGCCCCGCGGCGCGGCTCGAGTGCCTCTTGAGCATCGAGCGCAATCGGCACGCGTTCATGGTCCTGCTCACGGAGAGCGACGCGCTCGCAGACCTGGACGCGCCATTAGTGGCGCAGCTGCTGGACGCGGTGTTCTGGGACGAGCTCGCGTCGTTCACGGCGCTGCTCGAGCCGTTCCTCGACCTGCTCCGAATGTTCGACGCCGACTGCCCGCTGCTCTCGACGTTCTACCACCGCTTCACGCTGCTCTGGGGCCACCTCGACAAATGCGACGGGCTCGCGGCTACGTGCCAGCAGATCATGTCGGACCACTGGCAGGCGCTCCGGCACCCGGCGATCTACACGGCGTACTTGCTGGACCCGCGCTTCGCGGCGTCGACGCTCTCGCCCGACGCCATGAGCGACGTGCTCGGCTACCTCAAGCGCGCCGTGGGGCCGAGCGGCTTCGCGACGCTCGTGGCCGAGCTCACGCGCTTCACCGGCCGCTCGGGGCTCTTCGCGGACGACGCGATCTGGGAGTCGGCGCAGAAGTGTAGTCCGATCCACTGGTGGAAGGGCTTCATCGGCAACTCGTGCCCGAGCCTCCAGCTCGTGGCGCTGCGCACGCTGCGGTTCCCCGCCGCGTCCGGGCTGCCGCGGAGCAAGCGCGACATGTTCGAGCGCATCGTGAGCCGCAACGCCAAGTTCATGAACGACGAGCAGGCGAGCAAAGCCGCGCTCGTGTACTTCAACGCGAACCAGCCGGCCCCGGGTGTCGAGGACGGCGTCGCGAACGAAACGCTCGTGTGAGGGCGGCGAGGAGGACGAGGCGGACGAAGCAACCCCGAAGAGAGAGAAGTGTGCTAGGGTCTCTTTCTATTGCGCTGTTCTCTCTCGTGGGGTGGGTGCGTGGGGGCGGTTCCAACTCGTACATGCAACGAGCACGAGCTCCGACGCTGCGTCTCGACTGTCCTAATCCTAAGTAGCGCCTGTGCAGTCGCTCGTCTCCTCTCTCTCTCTTTCTCTCTTTCTTTCTCTCACTCTCCATCACTCTCTCAGGCCGCCTCGTGTCGCCGGCGCCAACAGCTCTTCCTCTGATCGCCAGGCGCCAGCTCCTCCCAGACGACGACGACGACGCCTTGACAGACCGCGACAGTGGGTGTGGGTGACGGGGTTTCAAGCAGAGCCCTCAGCACTCACACACCCACACGCGGTCCTAGCTCCTCCAGGCAGTTCGACCTCAAAGGCGTTTGCTTACTTGCGGTCCGCGCTGTGCGCACCGGCGTTGCGCTCCCAGACCTTGGCGTCCGACCGCTTCGGGGCTTCCTGCACTGGCGCAGCAGCTTTCACCGGCGCTGCCGGCGGGGGCGCGACCGCAGGCTCCGACTTGACGACGTCCAGGAAGTTGCGGCCGCCCCACGCGCCGGCCGTCGGGAGAGACTCGTCCACAACCTTCTTCGGCTCCGGCGCTGCCTTCTTGGCCACCGCGGGCTTCTTCTCGTCCTTGGTTGCCGCGGGCTTCGCAGCCTTCACCTTGCTCGACGACGCAGGCGCCGCCGCGACCGGCTTCTTCGGCTCCATTGGCGGCGCCGGCGCGCCGTTGATCACGGCGCTCGCAAAGCTAAACACCTTGGGCGCCGCGGGTTTGGCGTCCTTGCTCGCGGCTGCCGTCGCCTTGTCCGCGCCGCTTTGCGTCTGCTTGCGCTGCTCGCGCGCCTCCTTCGTGTACTCCTCGCCGTACATCATGCTCTCATAGTCGATCGAGCCGACCGAGTCGCTGCGGATTGGGCGGCCCTGGCGCATCGCCTCGCGGGCCTGCTCGATACTGTACGTGCGCTGGTTGCGGAGCAGGTCCGGGTGCGCCTCCGCTGTGAGCGCCGCCGGGTGCGCGTCAAAGTCCATCTTGCCCGCCGGCAGCTTGCAGTCGCTCTCGTCCATGTGCTTCACAATCTCCATGATGTCTTCGTGCTGGTACTTGCGCTGGATCGGCGCGTTCGCGTCCGGCTTGTCCGCGTTCGCCGGCAGCGGCGGGAAGTTTGACGCGCTCAAGATCGGCTGGCGCTCGGTGGCCGCCACCGGCTTGTCTGCGCCCGCCGCCTTCTTCGCGGCGCCGCTGGACGCCGGCGCCTGCTTGGCCGCGACGCTCGCGCCCTTCTTGCCCTGCTTCTTTGGCGTCGGCGTGCCCTTGGCAGCGCCCTCCTTTGCCTGTTGCGGCTGCTGCTGCTGCGCGTTGCCGCCGCGGCCACTCTGCTGGCGCCCCTGGTGGTGGCTGCCCGCCGCAGCGTTGCCGCGGCCGCCGCCCGAGCTGCGCGGTTGAGTATACCGGTTGTCGGCGCCGCCACCGTTGCTGTAAGGAGCATGCGGGGCCGCCGTCGCCTGGTACTGCACGCCGTAGTGGTTCGGCACGTCGTAGTAGCCCACAGGCGCGGCGCCGTAGTAGCCGCGGCCGCCGTACGCCGCGCCGGGCGCCGCGCTGATGGGCTCCGCCACCTGCGCCGGGTAGAACGATTTGAGCGTGTTCTCCGACTTGAGCCGCGCCTTGATCGCCACGCCGTTGAACGTCTTGCTGCGCAGCGCGAGCAGCGTGCTCACGGCCTCGTCCTCGGACGCCATTGTGACGAACCACGTGTCGCCCACGTCGCTGCGCACCGATTCGACGGTGCCGCAGCCTGCGAAGATCGCCTCCACGTCCGCGGGCGCCGTGGCCGACGGGATCTCGCGCAGGATGATCGTGTTGCGCTCCGACTTAATGTTCGGCTTGATCGCGTCCTGGCTCGCGTTCAGCGCCACCAGCTGCCGGCCACACAAGCAAGCATCTGTGTGAGCGTCCCCTTCGCCCAGTGCACAGCGCACCAGCAGCTCCGCACCTTGGAGTCCTTGACCGACTCCACGACCAGCGCGGCGCTGTCCGTGAGCGCCTTCACCTTGGCGAAGCCCACGATCACGTCCACCGGCACGAACCTGCAGCGCGTCCAGCACCGTCCATGCGTTAATAGTGCAAGCCAACGCGCCGGAAGCGCGCCAATTGCTTCAGCAAATTCTGCATGCGCAGCAGCGCGGGCCTCACATCTGCGAGTTCATGTTGGAGACGAGGAAGGCGTCGGTGGCGAGGTTGGCCTTCGAGAAGTAGAACTCCACCTGGCGCTTGATGGCGAGCTTGAGCTCATCGCCCACTGGCACAGCGAGTCCGTCAGCGAGAGGTTGGGGGCATTGCAAGGCGTTGTGGGCCATCGGGACGCACCTGGCGCGGCGGAGCTCATGGCGTCTCGGGGCTCTTTGACTGTTGGGATCTGCGACGACCACGAATTTGGCCGAAATCTACTGGCGCGGCGGCTTTTTTCTCCGAGATGATTGGGAGAGAGAAACTGGTCAATTACTTATGTCAGGCTTATTCTATTAATTAATATATTTACTCCGTTACATAATAATGTGTATTTTACGTGTAGAGACTATCTTGATTGTGAAACACGGTACAACGAAGTTTCATTAGTTTGCTATCCGAATGTATTCCATTTTCACTTCGAAACACAGTGAAGTTTCGTTGTGATATCTTCATACCATCTTCTACGTCGTACAATAAAGAGCGTCCAAGCAAAACTGAACGACGTTGAGACCGAACGCCCCGAGGTAAACAAACACTCGGTTCGCCATGCTGGTCTTGGATCGCCTCCGATGCGCTGGTGTCTATTATACTTCTAAACGAGCTGGCGAACGACTGTGAGCCCGTCCCAGAGCGGGAGCAGAACCTGCGTCGTCCTCGAGTCCGCTGCGACGTCCGCGTTGAACTGCGCCAGGCTGTGCGCGAGCCGCTCCTTGCTGCTCGCCGACCCATTCGCGCTCGCCAGAACTCGTCCGTGGAACAGCGTGTTGTCAAACACCAGCAGACCACGCGGACTCAGCAGCTTCATCGACAGCACGGCTTCATAGTATGCTCGGTACTGCTTTTTGTTGGCGTCGATGAAGATGAGGTCGAACTGCTTCGACTGCGCACTTGCGTCGCTGAGCGAGTTGAGAAGCTCCATGCCGTCGCTTACCACGCTCTGGATCTGGTTGCTGCGGGAGCTGCGGTCGAAGTAGCTTCGCGCGAATGCCATCGTGTGGGCATCGACGTCGCACGTGAGCAGCGTAGCGTCTACATCGTCGCCTGGCAGCCCGTTTGCCATGCACAGCGCCGAGTAGCCAGTAAAGCAGCCGATTTCGAGCACTCGTCTCGCCTGCAGTGTTTCGACGAGGAACCGCAGCAGCTTTCCCTGTGGAGCTTCGATCAGCTGGACCGCCTTCGGCCAGTGCCGCACGGTCGCCGAGCGTAGTTCTGCGAGCAGTTGTTCATCTTCGTGGTCGCTGCTCATCCTGTCGACGTACTCGTTCAGCTGTGCCGGCTCATTATCGTCAATGCCTGACACGCTGCTGCCGTTTGCAGTCGAGTCATCGACGAAAGGACTCGCAACACAAGAGGAAGAGCTGAAGCTATGCGCGCGCATGCTGAGCGGGAGCGGACGGAACTTGATGAACTTCTGGTACGACGTGCTCGCGTTCGGGTTCGCCGGCTTCCACAGCGGCGTGTTCTGCTTGCGGTACTCGCGGTGCTCGTCCGGTGTCATCGCCCGCATCTTGACCACTTCGTCCTTGCACGCCTCGCTGCATGCGCTGAAGTACTGGGAAGAGCACGAAGCGCACTGCAGAATGAGTCCTCCGCACATGAGGTTCGCGCAGTTGGTGTGCTGGTTGCACGGCTCGCCGCACTGGAAGCACGCGCCGAGCACGTCCGGAGTCACCTCCTCGGCCATGTGCTCCGCACCACCGCAGCTCGAGCCCGCCACGCACCGCTGGTCGAACACAAAGTTCTTGCCCTTGAACAGCGACTGCACTGGCCCGGTCGACGGAGTGGCGATGGCGTTGCTCTCGTTAGTGCCGTTGCTGTTTGCGTCCACATCTCCAGCAGATCCAGCGCCAGCTCCGGCCCCGTCACGCTCGCTCTCCTTCAGAAACCGCATGTAGTTCACGATGCCACCATGCAGCTTCTGCACGTTCTCAATCCCCTTGTACTGCGTCAAATACGCGCCGACCTTCTCGCACCGGATGCCGCCGGTGCAGTACATCATGACCTCGCGCGGCTTGGCACCTCCGTGCCGCGCTTCATGCGCCGCCAGAATCTCGTCTACCGCGTCGAACGTGTCGCGGAACGTGTCCACCATGATGCGCGTGGCACCGTCGAAGCGCCCGATCTCGTGCTCGTAGAAATTGCGCACGTCCAGGACGAGCGTCGCCTCGTCGTTCGCGGCGTTGCGCTGCGCCAAGCGCGCGTGCCACTCGGCGGGCGGCAGCGACCCACCCGACTGCTGCAGGTCCAGCGCGCCGCGCGTGAAACCATCGCGCACGATCTGGTCGCGCACGCGTACGTCGAGCTTGTGGAAGAGTTCGCGCGCGCTCACGCTGCGATCGTCGCACTCGTCGAAGAGGTGGCCGTAGAAGAGCTTGGCGCCAGTGAGCAGTACCGGGAATGACGTCTCGAGCGCGCGCACGTTGCCCACAGGCAAAACCAGCTGCGCGTTCACGCCCTCGCGCGCCACGTACACGCGGCCGAGCACGCCCAGCTCGCCCCACTGGTGCAGGAGGTCGCGCCGTAGTTGCCGTAGTTCGCTCTCAACCAACGGCGTGTAGTTGTAGAGGCTGATGTATTGGTGATACTCGGCACTGCGTCGATGGGTTTTCTGTGCTGCAGCTCGCGAGTAAGGTGGCGTTGAGGAGAGCGAGCGGAGAAGGAGTGACGGCGCCGGCGATGGCGCCGGCCACAGCACGCGCAGGCGGCGCGAGAGCATTGGACTTATGGATTGGTACTCGTGGAAGTGCAATGGTGGAGACGTGGAGACGCAGAGACTGAAAAAAGTTCGTCAATTTTGCTGTGATTAGCTTGTCAAATATGTAACTTGTTAGTAAGAGGCTAAGTCAACAGTATTTTCAGTTGGTATTTCATAAAAGTAACAAAGTCGTGGCTTTTGACTATGCAACTGGACAGGTAGAGTATGACACGCAAACTCAATGAGACTCGGGACCGATTTCAAGTCCGACAACGTCAGACGGCGATGAAACATCTCCTGTGCTCCAGTTCAGAGTCTCATCGCAGCGCATGTGTGCATGTCTCTAAGCTTATGACAGTGTTGATCTTGTATATGGGCTGTGAAAGCGCTGAGCATTGCGCACATTCGATGAGTCTATCGTCAATCCAACGAGCGGGTTTGCTTGGTGCACTGACCGAGTTCAGGATGCACGCCGGACAAGACACCATCCATCTCGAACCCGATGGTGCTGCTTGGCGTCTCTTCCCAAATCAAGTTGTAGTGTGGTGATGCGATGGTGATCTCCGCTGCCGTGTGTGCATGGAAGGAGAGTGCCGAAGTCGCAATAATGCCATGGGTTGGTATACTTCAGTGGTTTCGGGTGTCGTGCACCCACGCAAACTTGAGCGTGAAGTCGTTCCCTGTGCAGTGGAGGGAGTGGTCGTCTATCAGACCAAGCGCACGAACATCCCGCTCATGAGCTAGTCAAGCGTACCGTAATGACATAGTGTGAAGCTCAGCACGATGATGGTCCAGCTGGTGAAGATCCCTTGACAAATCGACCGCTCGGTCGTTAGCACGAACGCGAGCTGGTGCGCCGCCGACAGGCTGAACTTCCACTTCAAGATCGCGTGTACGCAGACAAGCGAGCCGAACTCGAGAATCGAGTAGATCAGGATGCTCGCGATCGTCGAGCGGAACTTGTCCTCGGTCATCCCCGCCATCCCCTGATAGTATTTTGCATTCGGCAAGTAGTACAGAGCGCTCATGGAAGATCCATAGACGAGCGGGATAACCGCCTCGATGAACTCGACGAGCAGCACGCGCTCGCAGTCCCAGAGCAGAGCGAGCGTGCTCTCCACGATCACTGTCTGTTGCGACTTCGGCTCGAGCGTGCGAGCAAGTATGCTCGGCGGCAGTGGGACGACAGAAGTCGGTTTTGTCGGCGAACTCGAGAGATTGGACACCGTCGACGCAACACGGCGCGAGTCCTCTCGCGAGGATGACATCTGACGCTTCGATTTCTGGTGCTCTTGCTCCAAGCGGATCCGGTGGAGGCACAGCGTCCTCTCTTGTGTCAAACCCATAGGTTTCCACGACTGAACCCGCAACGCAGTCAAGTCGAGTTGCTCCGGCTTGGCCATCGCGCCAGAAGATATTGCGAGAACGTCCGCGGTACCGAAGACACTGTGCGCGTCCCCAAGGACGCCTCGCGTGCTCCGAGAGAGCCGCCACAGCGAGAACGCGTTCTGAGCAGCGTCGAGGACGATGATCCCGGCAGTCGTTAAGTGTGATGCTGAACTCTGCATGCACTTAGCTTGAAAGAGCGCGTTGAACATGTCGACTGCGACAGCGACGACGAAGACGGAGTCCTCCAAGTCTCGGACGACGGCGATCGTGATCTTCTTGAGCACGAACTTAATGACCGGGAGCACGAAGAGGAAGGCGAATTGGCTCGCGCCACGCAGCGACTGGAAGACGGTGATGTACAGCGGGTATATCACGAGAAGCATCGCGGGGACGTTGAAGTAATTGCTGAACCGCGTGAGTTGTGTCTTGATCTCGGGAACCTGCGCGAACCGCTGCTTGCCGATGATCGTCACGGTGGCTCCAA
>SMMQ01000092.1:2972-15974 GCA_008271595.1 [Pythium] brassicae (nom. inval.) | reverse complement strand
TCTCCTTCCGTCTTGAAACGAGAATTGGACAACTGCGCTTTGCACTGCTATCTTTACGCTCGAGATCACAGTGGATAGATGAAGTTGCTCTCGTGCTCTGGGATTCGCCAAATTGAAGCTTCGGACACTCGAGTTCCTCGTACACAGGGACAGGTTATCTTCACGCTGAAGGTTGGTCGTTCAAACAACCTTCTTCATCTGTTCATTGCCACTTGACAGCCAAAAGATTGAGTGGACATTGTATACCGATATTTAGAGTACTGTACCGGTACAGTAGAAAGCAAATACTGTACCGGTATTCAAGCTTTCTTCACTATCGAAGCTTCAAAATGACGATTCCAGAAAACGAGCTAAAAAGCACACGCGTCCTCTCCTCAACCTGCTCTCCTCTTCCTCCACGATGGCGCAGAGCATCGAGGCGTGGTTCCATGCTATGCCCACGATCACGCGTTTCTATCTGTCGGCGTGCTTCCTCTCCACGTGCCTCAGCGCGCTCGGCTTCCTCCAACCGCGCTCGCTCTACCTGGACTTCGACCTCGTATGGCACAAGTTTCAGCTCTGGCGCCTGCCCACGAGCTTCATGTACCTCGGAGGCTTCGGCTTCCCATTCCTCATGCAGCTCATGATCCTGTGCGCCTCGTACATCGTTGTGTGCACTGTGAAATCTGCAGGCTGCAAGGAGACTCACAGATGATGTGCACCACACTGGCAGGAACAACTATGCGTCGCGGCTCGAGGAGGACCCGTTCCCGAGCGGTGGCGGCCCCACGGCGGACTTCGCGTTCATGCTCTTCTTCGGCGCTGTCGTGCTCTGGGTGCGCTGTCATGACAGTCTGTATGCAGTAGTGATACAGTGAGAGCGCGTGCATGTGCTGAACAAGCGGCCGATCGGTGCGGATGGTCGCAGGTGATCGCGTTCTTCATGGCGCTGCCGTTCCTCGGCTCGTCGCTGATCTTCATGATCGTCTACGTGTGGAGCCGCCGCAATCCGACGATGCCCGTCGCGATCTGGGGTGCGTTCACGTGCAATAGCGAGTGACATGATCGTGAGCGCCTGACGCGAGCTGTTGTGTGGTGGTGCGACTGACTGTTTCAACACACGGGACGCAGGCTTCCAGTTCGAGGGACTGTACCTGCCGTGGGCGCTCATTGCCTTCACGGTGCTCATGGGCGGCAATCCGATGATGGACATCTTTGGCGTGATCGCCGGCCACCTCTACTACTTCCTGCTCGAAGTGCTGCCGACGACCAAGGGCTGGACGCTGATCCAGACGCCGTCGTTCTTGTACGTAGCGTTCGTCTTCCTAGCTGCAGTTGCGTCAGTCCATGGGTGTGAGTGTGTGCTTTCCGACGGGATTGCACTGACTTTCGAGCTCTCTCGGCTACTCCAGCGCCAACATGTTCCCGTCGCCGCAGGGGACTGGCGCAACCCCGATCATCGGCGCTCGCGGCCCGGCTGGCGCAGCGGCAGCAGCAGGCGGTGGCTACACGTGGGGCACTGGGCGTCCTCTCGGCCAGTAGCAGAGCGCCACAGGACTCATTACGCGAGATGTCGACACTGTTTGCAGATCTAAGACTCTGATCATCGATCTTTGCCTCCAAGCGATATGAGAAGGCTTCAATAGCCTGTTAGTTCGGTCATACGTGGTAGTATTGTACAGCGTGTTGTTGCCCGCCATGTGAGCGACGCTCGTATTTCGCACTGGCAACCCAAGGGTGACACCTTCACCGCGACTGTCGAATGCCGCTTGATGGCTCTGTTCGTGCACAGGTCGGTGGTTAAAAAATACGAAATAATTGTACTATAATCGTAATTTTCATACTCCGTTTGCACATTCCTGCGAGCCACGTGGTGGTGATTAATGCCGGTAAGGCCAAACTGGCTGGTTGGCGGTTGTTCTTCTCTCCTGCCGACACCAGCCCTGAATCGTCCAAAACCGAGTCTGTAGATTCACGTCATGGAGATTAATCAATCTGGACTTTTGTTTTGTGTATTTGGGGGCGAACTGCCCCTCACTCACACTCACACTTCCGAGCTTGGGCAGGCAGGTGGCGCCATGGCGGCAGAGCACCACCAGCCGCACCGCCCGCAGCAGCAACATCACCACCACCACCACCATGGCGGCGGTGGTAGTAGCGCCAGCATAGCACCTGACCAGGAGCTGCACCAGTTCGCACTGCACTCGCCATACACGCAGAGTATCTCGCAGCAGCAGGAGCAGCTCCAGTTCCAGTTCGAGCAGCTCCAACAGCAGCAGCAGTTCCACGGTCGCTACGCGCTCGATGTCATCCCGCCCGCCACCACGCTCATCGACGTGCACCACGACAGCAGCACCGCGTACGAGATGCTGGACAAGCAGGAGCAGCAGCAGCAGCAGCAGCAGCAGCAGGACAGCTTCTTGGCGCCGGACGCGTTGGCGTCTGCGGTGCTCTCGCCCCCCGCGGTGCAGACCCTGTCGCCGACGCACGGAGTGAGTGAAGCCGGCTCCATACTGCTGCCCGACTCCGGGGAGGCCGCGGACGGCGGAGAGGGCTTGGAGCTCGCCGCCGACGAGGCGGTGGCTGGCGCGCTCGTGGCCCCGTCGACGCCGCAGCTGTACAAGACGAGTAAGATGCGGCGCCCAGAGCTCTGGCAGTTCATCCGGCTCGTGGTGCCCGACCCGCCGCAGATCGCCGTGGGCAAGACGTACACGAACCAGGACGCGAAGGAGGCGTACTGCCTCAAGTGCAAGCGCATGATGCACTACAACACAGGCAGCAGCAACAACGTGAGCCGACACATGGCCAAGTTCCACCCAACGGAGCTTGCGAGCTTCGAGCTCAAGCTGAGCGAACGTAAGCGGAAAGAGGGCGGCGCGCCGGGGCCCCACAAGCCAGGCGCGCACGGCCGCAAGCGTAAGCTGCAGCCGACAGCGGCCGGCGGCAGCGACAGCGCGCGCCGCCCGCTGCCGGGCCATGCGCGGGACGACGGCACTGAGCCGCGCTCGGACGACGACGAACACTCGGCGGCCGAGTCGGATGAGTCGCGGAAGCACCCGCGGGTCGAGACCGGCTCGGTGTCGCCGTCGTCGTCGTCGAACGCCGGGTCGCTGGAGGACCACACGCTGCTGCATCCGTATCCGCATCTGTCGACGGCGGGGCCCTCGGGCGGCGCGAGCGCGGCGGCGATGATCTCGAGCGTCGTGGAGACGGAGAAGCTCAACACGCTGATCGCCAAGTGGGTCTGCAAGCACTACCACCCGTTCGGGATCACAGAGGACCCGGAGTTCCAGGAGATCATCAACTTTGCGATCAACATGAAGAAAGGCACAACGCTGCCGCCGCAGAGCGAGGTGCGCGCGTCCGTCGAGTCGCTGAGCGCGCGCACGCGGCTCGACCTGCTGCACCAGCTCGCGAGCGAGGCGCACTTCTTCTCGCTCGCGACCGAGTTCTGGACCACGACCGAGCGCGACGTCTTCGTGTCGTTCAGCATCCACTACCTGACGCAGAGCTTTGAGCTGCGGCATTTTACGCTCGATGTGCGCGAGTACAACGGGCACCTGTCGCCGGAGGAGCGCAAGGAGCAGGTCGACATGATCCTCTCGCGCTGGAACCTCGACCCGCGCTGCATGAACCTCATCCTGTGGGACTCGTACAACCCGCCGCCGCTCGAGAACGAGTTCCTGCCGCTGCACACCGCGCAGACCGAGAGTGTCGCGCACGTGCTCCAGTGCATCGTCGCGCCGATCCTGCACGCGCAGAAGGAGCTGTCGATGGACGACGTGCCGCTATTCTTTGTCGACGAGCAGGTCAACAGCCTCGTCGCGCGCGTCCCGCCCGAGTGCGAGCGCGGCGTGAGCTACCTGCGCGCCCACGTCGCGGCCTTCCGCGACCTCGCGTGGTTCCTGACCAACCACCCGCGCGCTGTCGTCTGGATGAGCAAGTTCACGGCCGGCTCGGCGCAGGTCCGGCTCGTGGTTGACGCCAAGAGCAACTGGCTTAGCACGGTCGACATGCTCCGGCGGCTCCTGCGCAAGCGCGAGGTCATCCGCGACTTCTTCGCCTACATCGAGACGAGCGAGGGCCGCGTCGAGTTCCAGCACAGCGGCATCTGCTCGCGCGCGGCGCCCGGCAGCGAGCAGTGGGGCGCGGTCGAGTGCCTGCTGCAGCTGCTGCAGCCGTTCGAGAGCGTCGCGGTCGCGATCTGCAAGGACAAGTACACGTCGTCGTGCCTCACGCTCGCGCTCCTGCGCTTCCTCCAGCGCGACCTCGAGAAGGCTCCGGACCTGCAGCGCGCGCTTGCCCACGTCAGCGCCAGCACCGGCACCAGTACCAGTGACGCTGCGGCAGCGAAGCGCGCGATCACTGCGAGCGTCGAGGCCGCGCGCCGGTTCCTGCACGGGCGGTTCGTGGCGCACTTTGCGCACTTCTCGGCCGAGTACCTCTGGATCTCGCAGCTCGACCCGCGCTTCGTGCGCATGAAGTACCTGGACGAGCGCGAGCGCGAGGCGTGCAAAGGCCGGCTCGTCGAGCGCGGCGTGGCGCTGAGCAACTTTTTGCAGAGCCAGAAGGAGAAGCTGCAGGCTGCAGGCGGCGCCGCTGCGCACCCGCACGCGCACTACCACCACCTGCACCATCTGCACGAGAGCGCGACGAGCAGCAGCGCGTTCCTCGACTTCCAGTCGAGCAAAGACGACCACGACACGAACATCTTCCTGCGCGAGCTGCTCTTTGACGACGCGCAGGACGACGCCGTGCTCAGCGGCCACCACCACCATCACCACCACCTGCACGAGCTGCCTGATATGCTGCACGGCGGCGGCGGCCCCCACAGCAGTGGCGGCGGCGGCGGCGACGGCGCGGCGTCGCCCCTCGACGAGCCGTTCGAGCAGCAGCAGGAGCTGTTGCGCCAGCGCATCGTGGCCGAGGTGGAGCTCTACTACCAGAGCGCGGCGGCCGCGCGCGTGCAGGCAGTGCGCGACCCGCTGCACTGGTGGCGGGACCACGCGCGGCGGCTGCCGCTGCTCGCGCCGCTCGCGCGCAAGTGGCTCGCGGCCGTCGGCTCCGTGCGCCCGACCGAGACGCTCGAGATCCCGCACACGGGCATGGCGGCGTCCCTGTCGCTGGGCGGCAGCGCCGGCGCGGCCGCGGCGTCGCACCACCACCACCACGCGGGCGGCGGCGGCCACCACTACGTCGCCGTGCACTGCGACCCGGAGCTCGTGCGCGATATGGTCTTCGTGCACGACAACTGCTAGAGAACCTCTGTTTAGTTCATTTTCACTAGTTTATGTAGAGCTCGATCTTTTATCTGCAGCAATAGGCAACACAATTAGGGACAGCTGTACTGTCTCTGCTGTCGTTAAGTGCGACGCAGGGGGCGTGGACCTTTTGGCTGGTCATTTCGTAATTGGCGCGCTTGCTCGCAGGGTCGCCCGTGACTGCCGCCACCTTGCCTTCCTGCTGTTGTTGCACGCACCCGTCAGGTCAGCGCAGCGCAGCACCGCTGCTGTTGTCACCATGCCGAACCCGCGCTTCCCCAAGATCGAGATCCAAGAGCTGCGTGACGACTTCATCAAGTTCGAGCTCTCGGAGACGGACGCGAGCGTGGCCAACGCCATCCGGCGCGTCATGATCGCCGAGGTGCCCACGCTCGCGATCGACCTCGTGAGCATCGAGGTGAACACGTCTGTGATGACGGACGAGTTTCTCGCGCACCGGCTCGGCATGATCCCACTCAACTTCGATGGCGGGCTCGAGAACTTCCGCCAGCGCTTCGTGTACTCGCAGGTGCGGGGGGCTCCGTGTGGCGTGTGTGCGGTGGTCGTACGTGTGGTGCATGTGCTACCAAGGAGGGTTGCTGCTGACGCTGGGGAGTGGCGGCGGGTGTAATGAACGCACAGGACTGCGACTGCGACGAGCACTGCCCGAACTGCTCGGTGGAGTTCCAGCTGGACGTGCGCGCGGACCAGGGCGTGCTCACGGTCACGTCCGAGGCGCTCAAGTCGCTCGACCCGTACATCCGCCCAGTGAACTTCTCGTCCGAGGAGGAGCTCAACAACACACAGGACACGGGCGTGATCATTGCGAAGCTCGGCCCCGGCCAGCGCCTGCGGCTCTCGGCGATCGCCAAGCTGGTGCGTTGTTGTTGTTGTTGTTGTTGTTGTAAGGAGCTGCAGCACCCGGACCGACCTTCACCCTCCTCCCTTGCTCGCCTCAGGGCATCGGCAAGGAGCACGCCAAGTGGTCCCCGGTCGCCGTCGCGACGTTCATGTACGACCCGATCATCACACTGAACCAGGCCGTGCTGAGCACGTACACGCCGGAGCAGAAGGCCGAGCTGTACAAGAGCTGTCCGACCGAGGTGTACGAGACGGACGAGAACTACGACCAGTTCACAGTCGGCGACGCGATGCGCTGCATGTACTGCGACGAGTGCGTCAAGGTGGCCGACTCGTTCAAGGACAACCCGGAGGACGACTCGGCCGTGAGCGTGCGCATGCGCGAGGACAAGTTCATCTTCTCGGTCGAGACGACTGGGCAGCTGCGGCCGGAGGAGGTCGTGATCTGCGCGCTCGACCTGATCCGCGAGAAGCTTTCGTCGCTCAAGCACCAGTGCCTCGAGCTGAGCCACGACGACCACGGCGCAGCGGCTCCGGTCACGCCGTTCGGGTAAATCCGCGTGCGTCGGACGATGGTGTGGGGGAGGAGAGAGAGCAGGAGACATAACCGGTAGTCGCTTCGAGGCCGCGAGAGGGGCAGCGAGGGGGAGACAAACGGGGATGGCGCAGAGCTTGGCGGTCGCATCTAGGGACGCCTCAGCTGGGGAAGGCGGCCGCTGCTGTCCCCCCTTTCTCTTAGACTATGGTACTCTTGCGAATGCAGGCACTTCTTCTCAGGCTCGCCGCCGCTGTCGCCTTGTGTTGGTCGCGGGTCTTTACGAGTAGTGCGGCAGGATCTCGACGCTCGCGTCCAGGGACTGCGAGTTCTCGACGAAGATCGCCGACTGGCCGATGAGGTCGTGCGAGTTCCTGCAGCCCCAATGAGCGTGTGTGCACCGTTGTCAGCGCTCCACATATACACACCCGACACACACATTCTGCCAAGTTGCTCGGCAGCCGTGAGACCTCCAGTACCTGAGCTTTTCCGAGTCCTCCGGCGGGCTCTCGCACAGCGTGCCGAGCTGCGGCGAGCGGCTCACCGCCAGCAAGTTGCCGAGAATGTCTGTCGGGTGGAGTCGCGTGCCGCTAGCGTCGCCGCCGCCGCTGCCTCCTTGACTGCCCCACAGGAACGCGATGTTCTCGTGCACCATGGCAACGCCGCGGTCGAAGCCGAGACTCCCGTCCGGGTACAGCGTGTGGCACCCAGCGCCTTCGCTCGTGTTCCCGATCGTCGAGAACGAGCCGTTGAACACCATCGGGTGTGGGTACGTGAGCTTGAGGTACTTGGCGACGCAGAGCAGCAGGTGAATCACCTTCCCGAGCGCCGCCGCGACGACCTCAGGCGGCATCACCTCGAAGCGGCCGGACACGGGCAGCGGCAGCGACGTGATCGTGCGGAAGAACACGCGAGCGGGCGGAGCCCGAGGGCTCTCGCTCTCGCTCTCGCCCGGCGGCTCGCCGGCGGCGTCCGCCTCCGGTGCTAGCCCGAAGAACGCGAAGAGCTCGCGGATCTTCTTACCGCGCGCCTTGGCGGCGTTCTGTCACCTCCCCATCGTCGCAGCGGGCGTTAGCCCAAGTGGTCAGCCCAGTGCCTACTACTACTACTACTACGGAAAACCCGCAGCGCTGTCTGCACGCACGCACCTCAATCGCCCACTGCACCTGGAAGTCGAGGCACTCGAGCAGCGGCGCGTGGAAGCCGCTCGACTGCTGGAGCTCGCGCTGCAGCAGCTGCTGGCCGCGCTCGAGCCCCGCAGACTGCGCCTCGAGCTTCGAGGTTTCCTCCACGGCCGTGATGCGCTCTGCGTGACGTCGAGCGGGCGGGTGTTCGCAGCGTGAGCTTCTCGGTGCGATTCAGAGTGGAGCTACGGACTGGAAGCCGGCTTGCCACGCACCGTTGCAGAGGCGCTCGCGGGTCTTCATGACGGCGTCAGCGAGCACCTCGACCTTCTTCCTGCTGGTGTCCAAACGCTGCTCGGCGTCCACGAGCGCGCTCTTGGTCTGGGGGAACCCGTTGGCACCGCATAGGTTACATACGTATGATACAGAGGATGCCGCATCTCGCTTTCACTATGTCAAGCAATAAATACGAGGGTTCCGCACGTTCAGCGCAAACTCAGTCTTCTTGCGCAGCACGGCCACGTCCGCCTGCAGCGCCGCGAGCATCGTGCGCCGCTGCTGCAACAAATCGCTCGTGCAGCGCGGGCAGTAGAAGGCGCTGCGCCGGTGCGAGCAGAGCGCGCACTGCAAGGAGCGGCCGACGGAGTCTCCAAGCGACGTCGCCGGTCGCGGCGTCATCTTGACCTGAGAATGCGAAAAATCCTTTCACCAAGTCTCACTTGGCGGACAACAGAGCTCGATTCCCGTTCGCTCACTCAGCTCCCTCACTATGAGCTGCGCGGCGGCGCCGCTCCAGCTCCGCTCCGTCCCGGGCTTCTTCGTGCAGGGCGACAGTTCAGCCCTCGCGCTGCCGCCGTTCCCGCCGCGGATGGGGCTCGCGGACGACCGCAGCTGGGCCGATGTGAACGAGCTCGTGCACCGCAGCCAGACGCTCGGCCCCAAGGTCAAGCTCGTGCTGCTGCTGCGCCACGGCGAGGCGCTACACAACGCGGACAAGACGCGCGTGGGGGTCACGGCGTGGGAGGAGCACCACCAGTTCCAGGCGCTGTACACGGACGCGCCGCTCACGGAGCGCGGCGTCGCGCAGGCGCAGGACGCCGCGAAGCTGCTCGAGGAGCAGGTGGCACACGGGAAGCTCCGCATTGAGCGAGTGGTCGTGTCTCCGCTCGACCGCACCCTGCAGACGTACGAGCTCGCGTTCGCCAACCTGCCGCACTACCCGGCCTCCGTCATCGAGGCGGCGCGCGAGACGCTCGGCGTGTGTCCATGCGACCGCCGCAACTCTCTGAGCACCAAGACAGCGCGGTACGCGAGCGTCGACTTCAGCGCCGTCGCTGACGAGGACGACGTGCTCTGGACCGCCGAGCACCGCGAGAGCGACGCCGAAATCGAGGCGCGCGCGCTCGAGTTCCTCGGCGAGATCTACGAGCGCCACGCGGAGAGCCACTTTGTCGTGGTGTCGCACAGCGGCTTCAGCCGCGCGTGCTACCGCGCGCTCGGGCTCCGGCACTATCGGCCGCAGAACGCCGAGTTCATGCCACTGCTGCTGACGTCGGACTCGCCCGCGTCCTCCTGCGCGGCTCCGCAGTAGAACGAACACACGAACCGCCTCGCTTGCCGGCAGAGTGAGCGACTCAAGAGTTTGAGGGTACTGTAGGGTGCGAGAGCCGTCCATGGGACTGACGACAATGAACGAACGATAGAGCTACGACACTGCGCGCCGCGTCAGGTACCAGGTGCAGCGAATTCGCTGGATCTTCTTGGTTCATTTACACGATATAGCACCATATAACAAGCTCCCACGCGTGGGTCTTCGAGCCCACGCTTCCCCCACAGCTCGCTTAGTTGCGGCGCTTGCACTTCTTCTTGGTGGGCGACGGAGCCGACGTGATCGGGGCAGTAGGCTTCTTGGTCGTCGCGGGCTTGGCATTCGTGGCGGGCTTCTTGGTCGTCGCGGGCTTAGTCGTGGCCGCGGGCGTCTTGCCCGTCGTGGGCTTGGCCGGCGTAGCGGCGTCGTCACCGGCGCTGTCGCCACTGCCGGACTGGGCCAGCGGCACGCAGTTGTTGTAGACCTGCCACGGCGAGCCGTCCATCCCGAGCCAGTAGAAGGTGAAGCGCTTCTTGCCGACACACTTGGCCTTGTCGTACGGCACTTGGCCATTCTTGAAGGTCGCGCGGCAGTCAACAGTGTATGGCGCCACGAGCACGTCGTCGCAGTACGCCTCGCACGGCCCCCAGTGGATGAATGGCGGCGTGTACTCGATGTAGGGTGGCAGCGGCTGCGGCTTGCCGTTCGGGTTCGAGTAGCCGCAATCCGGCGTGGACCAGTTCTCCGTGGCCCCGCTCATGTTCTGGTTCTTGAGGATGAAATCTTTGAGAGAGAGCCCCGTCTTCTTGAACGCCTCGGCGAACGCCTGCGGGTAGTCCTGGCGCCACGGGAATGGCATGACCGAGGGCGCGATCGTAGCTGTGACGGCGCCACCCCACTTTGGGTACGTCGCGAACGGCTTGATGAGCTCGCCGTGCGCCTGGACCTCGATAGTCGCCTGGCTGAGCAGCAGCGCGGCCGCGGAGAGAGAAACGGAGCGGAACATCCTGGCTTGAGGTTGCAGAGCTTGGTCGAGAAGGACTTGCTGGCAAGCGAGGAACTTGCGAACTGATGGGGTACTCGGCAAGGGCAAGTACTGGCACTCGGATCAGTACTGTAGTCTTTTCGGAGGGACTCCGAAAGAGAGTAAAGTCGGGTTTCAGTGCGCAACACACGACTATACAAACACCAAATGGAAAAAAGGCATGTCACAATCCCGAAGCATTCAGAAATCTTACCTTGATTTTGGTATGTGGAAATCCGAGCAAACTTTTAGAGAAGCAGCTCTGCATCCAGCTGTTAACGAGGATCGTCCACTTGTGATTCCTGTTCGTCACCTGTTCACACTCCGATCCATTACCACAGTAAACGCTTCCAATTAGGCTTAAAAACATATCTAGGATTATGTACACTAAAGTAGTGCCAGTGTCTGCTAGTAGAATGCTTCTTACTGTATAGGTGACAAAGACGGTCATGATTCCTGATAATAGTGATTATAGTGACTGTCCTTCAGGGTGTCTGGAGACACCCTGAAGGACAGTCACACCATGGTGTCCGTTAGACTGGTGCCTGGGTGGGAGGGACTCGCGCATTCGCCAACTTCAAAGCCTTGCGCTCGCTCTCAAGTACTAGTACTGTACTAGTACTACATTGTACTACAGTCCAAGTACGAGCAGAAGGCATCGCGCAGCGTTGAGGAGGAACTCACGATTGCATGTACAGGGACACTTCAAGAACCTGTGACCGCCGCCCCGTGCCTCATGGTTTGGAGAAACTCATTGGTGCAATTGCTTGAGACCAGCTTGCATTGGAGAAGCGGTATCAGGTAAACACAGTAGCGCAGCATCGTGGAGCTCTCCTCAGTTGAACAAACTATGGTACAAATCTCAAGGTGTGCGAGGGTTACCTTGAGCGTGTCGCTACTAATCGCAATTAAAGAAAAACTAACCTTGAACCTTTGAAACGTCGTTTCTATCAAGTAAAGCGTTAAGTTTCAAGTACACTTACTAAAGTTAAAAAAACTCAACTCAGTGACTATAAATTTATGAGACCCCTCAAAACAAAAGTATATAGCGGCATTTTTGAGGTTTTGAACCACGACACTGGGAGATACCCCTTTATCTTGGCTATCTATTGGGTACTTAAGTATCATCTTGAAAACATCGTAGCTCTGGTTGCTGAGATCGACTCTCTCCAAAAAGTTGCCTTGGTTAAGTATGATAAATTATGTTTTCAGATTATGGTGCAGAAATACTCAGACATTTTCCCCTATCAGATGGAACTTTGAGCTACCTCTAAACGCATCTGAAACGGTTCAAAACATGTTCAAATTGGACGAAATTAAACGGATTTCTAATTGATTTCCAAAACTGTTTTTGATATTTTCTCGGCTTCGACTCTCCGACTTTTTTATATGGATTATTTTCACTGACATTGAAGGCCACATGCAAAAAAATACTTCAAAATGCCACAAGAATATTGTTCTTTTGAGGGGTCTCAAATGAGAATCAAAACAAGATATACTAGCTACAGCGTGGTTGTTGTATCTGAGTGGTTCAGTTGATGCATTATTGGCGCGAGTCTAGCGTCCCTACAGTTGTGCAGGATGCAATGAAATGGAACATTAAAGTACACCATTTTTCATTTTATTTCGGCAAAGTTCGCATCTTTTCGTAAAATGTCCAAAACCTTTCGCCAGACCTGAAATAATTGGATCACACTTAGTATTAAAATTTGAAAGCGTATGATCTGATCCTGGAGCGACAAATCAAAATCAAACACACTTGGTATGCATCTCCCTCTTGCGCCGACACGTGACGTCATGCGTCTCGCTCAGAAGAGATACCTGCCTGCTAGTCGTAGTCCATGCGCCTTGCACGCACGAACTTCTTATACCTGAATTGCAACTCATACAAAACATGCACCTACCCAAGTATAATTGCCACACCATCGACACGAAGACTCGCATCATCTCGGGAGCACACGATGGGCGCGAGTGGCTCGGCGTCGCTAACGCGCACGGCGTTCCCCGCACAACGGCGTCGACATGGATACACTGCGGCAGCATTGAGCCACACTAATCAACGACGCGCGGCGGCCGGCCGCACCTGCTCGATACACAGCACCTCGACTTCCGCGAGAGGCTCGTGAGGTCGAACTTCGTCGTCACACTTAAAGCGATGTTAAGCGCCCTCAAGCACGAGCTCGGCGTCGTCATGTCTGCAGACCGAGGCCCACAAGCTTGACGGTCTCTGCTACAGCTTGAAAGGCACCCATCTGCAAAGGGACGTAATGAACACAGACATACACAAAGCAAAGCGCAAGTAGTACCTACTCGCGCTGCTCGAGCACCAAGCTGCAGCGAAGACGATCATACTCATGGACGAGACGAACGTGAATCTTGGGTGCAGTCAGGGACGAGGCTGGAGCAAGAAGGACAGTAGAGATGTGAAGGCCGCCATGGCGTCACGCGGGTGCAACATGTACGTCATCGCCGCGATCCAAAGGACAGCATCGTGCACTGGGAGCACCAGTTCGGGTCGTTCAAGAAGGACGAATGCAAGACGTTTGCTGGACGCGTGTTTATTGCTGTTCTCGACACCAACAACCTGCATTCAGCCATCCTGGTCATCGATCCCCCCCCCCCCCGTGCCA
>SMMQ01000732.1:5629-22023 GCA_008271595.1 [Pythium] brassicae (nom. inval.) | reverse complement strand
CACACACACACACACACACACACACACACACACCTCGAGGTTGCGCGCCTGGAGCGCGAGGTTGACGTGCTGCGGCGTGAGCGCTGGCTGCCGCGCATGGCTGCGGAACTTGAGCGCGTCCTGAATGAGCTCGCGCAGCCGCAGCTCCACCTCCGGTAGCAGCTCGCGCACGCAGGCGTCGCCCAGCGCCGCGACGCCCGCGCTCTGCGCCGCGACCTGCAGCGTCTCTGGCCGCAACAGGCTCATTCTCGGGGACAACAAACGGCCTGCGCGCAAGCTGGCAAATTCGGAAATGGAGCCAACCACGCTACGCTGCTTGCAACTAATTGCAAAATACACAATGGACTGCAAGCTGCAAAATTGTATTCGCGCGACCCCCAGCCCAGCAGCAGCAGCCATGAGGGCCAGTCAACTCGGAGCGGTGTCCATCCGCCCGAACATGCGCTTGAGCCGCTCGCTCGTTTGGTTGTCGAGGCCGATGTACCGCTCCGGGAAGCCCGCGCTGGGCTGCCGCCGCGCGAAGCCCGGGCTCTTGAAGATGCGCAGATTCGTCTTGTAATTGCCCGTCGCGCCGCCGGTGCCGCAGCCCGCTTGCCACGCAAACACGTCGGTGGAGCGGCGCTTCATCTTGCGCGAGGCGAAGAGGTCGCTGCTGTTGAGGCCGCTGCTGAGGTCGAGCGGGTCCGAGTACTGAAAGGCTGGGTGGTACGGCGAGTAGTCGTCAAAGCACTCGGGCCGTCGCTGCTGCGGTGGCTGCTGCTGCTGTTGGTGCGGTCGATGGTGGCTGCTCGTGCCCGTGGTCTTGCGCCGAGCGATCGGGTTGAACGACTGGGCGTGCGAGCTGCCAGTCTTGGACAGCCGGCGGTGGTGCACGACTGACGACGCGCCGGCCCACGACGGCGCGTCAGCAGCGTGAGGCCGACCCGAGGAGGGGCTGACGATCGGTGCCTTCGAGCCGCCCGTCGGGGTTGTCGGACGGGTCGGTCGGTGGTTCGAGGAAGGCGACAACGCGTCACCCGCGCGGCCGCTAGCGCTACATTCCCGGTCGCGGCGATGGTGCAAGCGATGGTGCACTGGCTCTGTCGATGCGGCGGCGTACGTGCTGTGCAGCGGGTGGAGATTCGCTTGCGCTGGTGCTGCAGATCGGGCTCTCGAGCTCTCTGCCAGTCGGGGTTCGCGGGGCACTGGCGTCTCCCACAGCTGCCGACTCCGCTCCAGCGACAGAAGCCGCGGTGGCGGGGCAGAGTCGACTGCGTACTGTGTAGCCGCCAGTGAGCCGCTGTCGAAGGCGCGGGACGCAATCTTCACGTCCACCGACGCCCGCTGCGGGCTCGCTTCGCCACTCGAAGAGCTCTCGTGCGCGTCCCGCGCACGCTGCTGCTGGGAGTGGGCGAGCAGGGCCTCGCTCTCCCGCTCGGCCTTCCACGCCTCGAACGTCGGGATGATCGACTCGGGGCCGGTCCCGGGCGAGTCCAACTCTGGCGCGGTGCTCTCCGACAGTTGCTGCACGTGCCGGTACTGGTGATGCCGGAGATCGTCCAGCGCCTCGGCGTTCTCCCGCGCTGCGGCGCCTCGGCTGCGGGAGCTGCTGCTTGCAAACCCGCGGCTTTCGAAGAGCTCGTGCTCGTCTTGGTTCTGCGTCGCGCTCGCACGCTCCGCGGCGGGCAGAGCGGCGGCGGCGGCTTCGATGAAGGGCGGCAAGTGGTTGTGGTCGTGAACGTACTTTGTCACGAGCTCGTCGATCGCTCGCTTGTACTTCTCCACGCGCGAGTACGCGAGCTGCAGCTGGAGTCGGACCGCCCCGCTGCTGGCGCTCGGGGCCGAACTCGCCTTCCGAGCCGCGCCCAGCGCAAAGTCGCCGCTGCCCGCGGCCCGCGACGCAGGCGACGGAACGGCCACGCGCAGCGGGAACCAGTCGACCGTCTTCTTCTGGTGCAGTAGCGTGCGCAGCGGGATCCGCACCTCGCCGACGAGCTGCTCGCGGCTGAGCCGCCTGTCGTTGAGCACCCGCACGCGCAGGTAGCCCTTGAGCGAGAGCACGGGCGCGAACTCAAAGTCCTCGTCCCAGACTGGGTACACGCTCTTCTTCTTCGTGCGGCTGCGGAAGCTCGGGAGCTGCGACGACGCCGTGAGGGGCACGATGTGCTCCGGGTAGACCACCTCGAGGCGCACGTACGGGTCGAGGCTCTTGGTCCTCAGATGCGACGTCGGGAGGTCGCGCGCGCCCATGAGCAGCACCTTGAGGCTGCTGCGCTTGTTGCCCATCGGATCGAGCTCCATGGCGCTGATCGGGTCCACTTTGCTCTCACTCTCCGCCTGCTCGAGCCGCTCGCAGGCTTTCCGGATCCGCTGCGCGCCAGAGGCGCGAGACGACGGCTTGGCGCCAGTACCAGCGCCACCGCTGGGCGACGGCGGCGCCGACGAGCGGTGCTTGACGAAGCGATACTTGACGGCGTACGTGTCGAGCGGCGCGAACTCGTCGAGCTGGTCACACGTAATGTCGTTCCCCCGTGGCGCGTCCGCCTTCGCAGCGGGGTGCTGGGTCTCGGTTCGAGAAGACCGAGAGCCGCCAGTCGACGCTGCGTCGTTCCCACGCGTGCGCCGTGGCGGCGAGGCCGACAGCGCGGGAGCTGGTCGGTCGGTTCGCTCCTTCAGCTTCCGCTTCTTCGCGCTGCTGTCGTCCCCTTCGCGCTTCTTGTGGAAACTCGCGAGCGCGAGCTTCATGTGCGTCTCCAACGCGGCGGCGATCGCGTCGTGCAGGTCGGCGTGGTCTTGAGAGACCGACCGGTCGCTCGTGCCTGTTGCTGCTGTCGCTGCGGCCGCCAGCTGCCGGGAGAGCCGCTCGTAGATGTCCTTCTTGATCTCTTCCAAGACTTCGGCAGTCAGCAACTCCTTGAGCCTCAGCTCGTTGGAAGCGCGCGAAGGCGAAGGCTCCGCTCCTGGGGCCGACCCCGGCCCTGCTGGTGCCACAGGTGCCTTGTAGCCACCATCGCGCTCAGACGATGCCGCGCCGGATCCGCCGCCCCCTTCGCTAGACCCGTCGCTCCTGAGCAGCACGAGGGCGTCCTTCGTTGGGCTTGAACTCTCGTCGTCTGCCATAGAAGCTGCTGTCGCGGCAGCTGCGGCAGCGCTCAGCTGGACGTCCTTGACATGCTTCAAGGCTTCTGCGACCTCCAGCTCGACCGCGTCTATCGCTCTCTGGGAAGGCGACGGCTCGGGCGACGCCACCGAGTGTTGGGAGACGAGCGATGCATCCGATCGAGTCCACTGGTGCCAGCGCGCGAGTGGGCTGCCGGCTGTTGGGACGCGCTGCCCGATGAGCTCGAGCTCCTTCTCCACATCCTTGAGCTCGTCGACGAGCGACGCGACCAGATCCTCTTTCACGCGAACCCGGTCGGCGACGTCGTTGTACCGTCGCTGGAGCTCGTCGAGCCGCTTGCGCGCCGCCGCCACAGCAGCTTGGCGCTCTGCGCTCAGTCGCTGCTGCTGCTCTTCCATCTCGAGCATCTCGTCGACCGTTTGCTGCTGCCACGGCTTTGACGGATCGGCGACGGATCGACGCTGGCGACCGCCGCCGCCGCCGTCCGGCAGCTGCTGCTCGCACACGAGCGCCATGAGCCGGCTCATCTCTTGGTGGACCTCCTCCTTGTGCACGATTACCTGCTGGAGCTTGTGCGTGAGCGCAAAGATCTCCTTGTCGAACGGGGCGTTCTGCACGTCCGACTCGAGGACGCGCTTCGTCGTGCGCACCATCGCCATCTCGATCTCCTTCTCCTTGTCCTCGGCGAACCGGAGCTTGCTGCGGCAGAACTCGAGCTTGGCTCGGTAGTTCTCCTTGTCGCGTTGCTTTCTGCCCGGCCCAGGGGCAGTCGCCGAAGCGCCTCCGCCATCGCTCAAACACACTTGGATGTCCACGTGCAGCTGGTCCGCCAGGCTCGCGTACGAACTCGCCTCTTGCTTGAGCGCGTGCAGGAGCTGCTCTTCCTTGGCGATCTCGCTCACGAGAGACTGCTTGCAGGACTGGAGAGCTTGGATCTGGCGCGCGAGGATGTCGCGGCCGCCCGGACTCGACACGGAGGCACGGAGAGACGCAGAATCCTGGGAGAATCGGAGTGAGCTCTTTCGCGGACTTGGGCTACCGAGCGTCTGCTCCCGGAACTCGGCGTGCTGGCGCTCCCACAGCCGCTGAGCCGCGGATCGCGGGGACACGGAGGCCAGCAAGTGAGGCGAGGGCGGGGAAACTCGCGACTGGTACGTCAGTCCTGGTATCTGCTCCAGGCGGTCGGGACTCATGAGAGCCCCCACCGCCGTCTCGGAGAACGTCTGGCGTGGGGACGGCTTGGGAGATTCCCGCAGGAGACTGTAGGCGCCTTTGCCGTCTTCGTACGCGGGACACGCGAGGTCGTCTTCAAATGTCGGGAGCCGGATCGACCGGCTGATGCTCACGTCGTGCTTGATCGCGTCGTCCTCTGCGAGGTCCACACCTTCCTGCTCGAAGCTCTCGGCCGAGATCGATGTGTGCAGCGCCAAGTCGGAGAACGCGCGGCGCACCTGCTCGAAGCTCTTGCTGCGTCCAGGCTGCGGAGACTCAGCGATTGGGATGGGTTGGACCACGAGCGAGTCGACCGCCAGTCGGTGCTTCTCTTCAGGGTGATGCGGTTCCAGCTGCTCGCGCGCGCAGTGCTCCGCGCCAGGCTTTGGCTTCTCCGGTGACCACGAGACGCTCTTGCGTAGCGGCGAGCACGCTGAGTCGATCAGCCGCTTGGCCAAGGGCGGTTTGCTTGGGCTTGCTCTTGGCTCTTCGGCGACTGGAGCAACGTCTTCTCGCGAGACTGCGCTATGCGTCAGCGATGCGTAGCGCAGGTTCGGGCGCGTTGGGGATACCGCAGCGTTCACCACAGACGAGCACGAACGGCTCGGAGACGCTGAGCCGAACGGCTGGTTTAGGCGAAAGTCACTGCCGTCGTCCTCTCGGCCGTCGAACGCGAGCGCAAGTGGATTGCTTGTCGCTTCAGCGAGCGATGGTGAGAGTCGAGTGGGTGGCGAGTGCACTATGGCACTCAGAGACGCGCGAACGTCTGTGGCCAAGTGACGTCCCAAGGTCGCGGACGCGCTCGATACGCCGTTGGCTCGGTGGTGTTCTGCGCTTCCTCCGAGCGGCAAGGAGCCTCGGCGGTCGAGGTTCAGCATCGCAAGCTCCTGCTGCAGTTGTAGCAGCTGCCCCGTCGCGGCTGACCACTCCTTCGACTTGTTCTGCAGCAGCTTGGACTTGACTTGGAGCTCGCCCTTGAGCCGCACGTTTTCGGCCTCGAGCGCGCTTCGCGCTTCGCGGAGCTTGTTCTGCTCGTGCGCGTGGGCGAGGCCCACTTCGCGCAGCCGCGAGTCCTTGGAGAAGTGCTCTTCGCTGAACCGCCGCCGGCTCTTGTCGCGCGCGAGCTCCGTGATCGCCGCGTCGTCGAGCTTCTCGAGCGACGGAAGCTTGCAGATCACGAACTCCTTGTACGTTGGTAGCTTGCAGAACGGGTTCGCCGCGAAGCTGCATTCGTACAGGTTCGCGAGTTTGCTCAGCGGTTCGACTTCTTTCAGGACGCTCAGGCTGTTGCCGGCGAGGTGGAGCACCTCGAGCTGCTCAAGTGCCGCGAAGCCTTTCGGGATGTGCGCGATGAAGTTCCCGGAGAGGTCCACGCGCCGCAGCGAGAGCAGCGAGAAGAGCGGGCTGTCGATCCGCTTGAGCTGGTTGCGCGACAGGGAGAGCTCTTCGAGCTGCTCGAACGCGTCCACGCCGTCGACGGACGCGATCGCGTTGTCCGACACGTTCAGGCGCGCGAGGTTGGCAAAGTCTGCGAGCGCGCGCAGCGACTTGAGCGTCTTGCGGGTCTTCCTGGCCACCGCGCTGAGGTCGAGCGCGTCGACATCCTCCGGGTTCTTCGCCGAGGAGCACACCATCGTGATGATCTCTCGGTCGCTGCGCATCTCGCCCGCGGACCGTGGGCATCGTGAAGACGGAGCCGTCGCCGACGTCGACGGGGACGAAGAACCCGAATAAGATGACTCGGGGTCCTCGTGCTGAGCGCTGCCGCCGCGCGGTTTTCGTGAGGTCTGCGGGATCACGATCGATGGCGGGCGGTCGCTGCTTTCGTCTGATTCCAAGCCTCCGCTCGCCGTGACATCGTCTGCGGCCGGACTAGCGTCGCTCCGGTCGTCGCCGTGTGCATCCATCGCTGCGCGCCTCGGCGTCGTCGCAGCGGCCGCACTCGTGCTCAGGTCGCGGTCAGCGAGCGTACTACGTTGTCCCGATCACCATCGTGGCGCACCGCGTGACTGGCAAAGATAGCGCGCGCGCATCATCGTGCACACAATTAGCTGCGGTCGTACGTCGCAGGTTCGTGCCTTGACGATCTTGATGATCTCGACTCGCAAGTCACGACCCTCGTTCGAGCAAGCGCAAGCGCATTCCGGTTGGTGCTGGCGACGGCACATTGGCGGGCGCTGCTCTGGTGGAGAGCCGACTGGAGGCGAAGCGCTGAGAGAATCACGTGCTCGCGAACGGACACATGACTTCATCCACATGGTCGATCATTCAGCGTTGATGCTGTCGCACCATCGGCGCCCCCGCTGCGCACAATAACGACTCGAGGCTGATCAACTCGAAGCTCATGTGGCGTCCGCAGGCTTCCGCCGGTCTCTGAGCTTATCCCGGTTCCTGGCGGGCACTTGACCCCCCTTTGAAAAGGGCCGGTCGCCTCGCCTGTTCAACGCTGTGAAACGATTCCGAGGCCCCAACTCGCCAACTGCCGCCCTCCAGTGCGCCAGATCGACAGCTCCGTAGTGGCGCGGAACCCTGATCTCTCTCGCTCGCTCGCTCTCTTGCAGCTTTACCTGATCACTCACACCCGCGTACGCGAGATCGGCCACTGCTTGGACGGCTTGCAGAGACAGCGACTAAGGAGGGTTGCGAGCCGCGTTGGCCTTGTCGTCCCTCATGGCGTCCGAGCCGGAAGCGGCTGCAGAAACCGCGGAGGCAGCGATGAAAGCGGATGAACCGCCGACGCCCACCCGAGCTCGTGGCAGTGGCATCGCAGTCGGGAGCGATGTAGAGTCGGCGACGGCTTTGCAGATTGTCGAACCAGGTGCTGCTACAGGACACAGCACCGGAAGCCAGGGCAGCGATCGCGCAGTCAGTACAGCATCGCACACAGAACTGAAAGGCGACGACACTCGCCGGCCGCACCGCTTCATTGGGACCCGTTCCAGCAGCAGAGCTGGCGAGTGTGCAGGCGATCTTGAGGCGGCGTTCAGTTTCGGGCTCGAGGCGAGCAGCAGCAACCAACGCGATGAGCTCGCCCGTCAAGATGGTACTATGCCCGTCGCCCCCGCCTCTGCGATAGCGCCGCTCAGTCAAGGTGTTACTGACCGACAGCTCCTGGCCCTCCTCACACAGTGACACCAGTGTTTGCCAGCGAAGATCGCACAGGACTCGGCGAGCAGCAACTACCGCCCAAACAACACTTGCCTTCAGTCGACCAGGTACGAAAGCAGCCTGCGTTGCGTTGCATCCCTTTGACTGGGAGCGAGAGGTTTGTCTCAAACCGCAGGCTCTCCAGGTTGACAGGGAAACGCCTCGAGCCCAGCAAGCCGGTCAGGAGCTGCGACCGGAGCAGTTCAGCGACAGCGCGATCGACACTGTACTTCCCGCGTTGCCTGTCGCTTTGGAAAGCTCGGCGACGGCCGCGTCGCTGAGCGAGTTCAAGCACCCGGCTCCACCGACGCATCCAACCCCGATGGCGGCGCAAGCGTACTCGTGGAACGACATCCTACGCGTCCAGAACATGATCGAGCGGTGCCTCCAGCAGTACTTAAGCAAGGTGCGGTCCGCGGGTAGACTCAGCTGACGTGGATGTCGTCGCGTCACGGAGTCTTCTCGCGTTCGCGCTGTGCAGCCCGAGATCCTTCTCGCCCTCGAAGACCAGGCGCAAGTCGACCCCGACTTCACCACCGTCGTGTGGCAGAAGCTCCAGGAACAGAACCCGTCGTTCTTCCGCGCCTACAACGTCCAGCTGCAGCTCAAGGAGCAGATCCTCGCTTTCAACTACCTGGTACGCGCGTGTTGGTCGAGGGAGGGACGGCAGGGCTAGAGGCGCGGCGGACATCTCACGGTGGCGCCGTATCTGCCTTGCCTCAGGTGGCGCAGCAAAAGGAGTTGATGTACAGTGGGGGCCGGTGCGCGGCGTCGTCGCTGCCGCCGATTCTCCTTGGCGACGCGCAGCCCTACTCGCGAGCGCCTGGCGGGCCCTTCAGCAAGTCGGGGTCGCTGGCGGCCGATCCGCAGCGCTCGCCGTTCGGAAGCGCGGCGGGGCCGCTTGCTCCGACCCAGTTCATCCCGCCGCCGTCGCCGCTGCCGCTGCCGTCGCCCATCAAAACCGACTTGGACACGCACTCGTTCTTCACATGAGTCGCCCGAGAGCAGGAAGGAGGAGGCCGAGCTTTTGGACAACGGCGACTAGCGGTGCAGTAGACTTCGACCGTGTTTGCGTGGCCTTGCACGACTGTCGCCACTCTCGGTCGTAGTGTCGACACTGCCAGAGAGAGAGAGAGAGAGAGAGAGAGAGAGAGAGAGAGAGGCACCACGGCACAGTGCGAGGGGGATGCATTCAAGAGTTCACAGTCGGAAGAAACGGGAAGCGAGTGCTGCTGCTGCAGGCTGCTCGCTACCCTTCGTCCTCGCCTTCCTCGCTCACGCCCTGCAAGAGCGCCACCTGCGTCTCAAACTCGAGCATCTGCGGCGCCAGGTCCTTGTTCCCCCTGAGCGTGAGGCGGCGCAGCTGCGGCGCCTTCTCGATCGGGTTGAACGGCAGCTCGGTGATCTGGTTGTTCGCGAGCAGCAAGTGCTTGAGCGTGGGCAAGTCCCCGATGCGCTTCGCGACTTTGCTCAGGCGGTTGTCCTCGGCGTTGAGAATCTCGAGCTTGGCGCACCGACCGAGCGACGCGTGCAGCTTCGTGAGCTGGTTGTTCTGCAGGTACACTTTCCGGAGCGACTCGAGCCCGCCGAGCCCCTTTGGCAGTTTGGCAAGCTGGTTGCCTTCGGCGTGCAAGATCTCGAGCTTGCTCAGATGCGACAGGCTCGCAGGCAGCGTCACGAGCCGGTTTCCCGGGACGTCGAGCTCCTTGAGGTTCACAAGCAGTCCGATCTCGTCAGGGAGGCGCTCGAGCTGGTTCTCGTTGAGGTAGAGCTCTTCCAGGAGAGTCAGCTTGCAGATACACGACGGCACTCGCTGGCGTTTCATAGGCGTGTTCGACAGAGAGCACACATGATCGACAGAGTTAGCGACCCCGGGCCGAATCCACCGCACCAGCGAGGCGGCAGACCTACCGTGAGCAAGTTGCGGTGCATGCAGAGTCCGACGAGGCTCTCTGCCAGGTCTGCGAGCTCGTCCGGGATGCCGTCCTCCGAGATCCGGTTGTCTTCGAGGTAGAGACTCTCGAGCTTCGCGAACTTCCCAATCGCGGACGGCAACCCCGAGAGGTTGTTCTCGCGGAGGTACAGCTCTGTGATCTGTCGGAACGCCGCGATGTCGTCGGAGAGCTGGCGCAGCTTGTTCTTCTCGAGCGCCAGTGTGCGCAAGTTCGGTGGCACGGCGCCGACGAGGTCTCGCGGCAGCTCTGTGAGGTCCTTGTCCGAGAGGTCGAGCTCTTCGAGCTCCTCGAGGTCCTCGAGCGTCTCGACGGGGTCGTCTAGATCGATCTCAAACTTGTCGACGAACGCACGGAAGAGCTCGAGCCTCTCGTTCGAGCGCTTTCCGCCCTCGCCTTCGCTGCCGCTGCCATCGTCGTCGCTGCTCATGGCGCCCACTCTCTCCGCCTTCTCTCGATTGCGTGCTGGACCCGGGCTTGGATCTCCAAGAGGCACAGGGACTTTGCGAAATGACAAGAACGATACTTTAATCGGGGATGCTTCGGTCCAGGATCGAGAAGAGTGGGATAATCAGGATTTGTCCAGGATTCCCGAAACGAAATTGCCCAGAATTTTTAGTAAGGAAAAATTCCTTCCTCCGCTCCAAACTCCCTGAACCCTAACGGGAGCGAAGAAAAATAAAAAAACCGGCGAGTGAGTGGCTGGAATGCGGTTGCATATCAAGCACACATTTTACAAATCAAACGGTGGGCAAGCGGACGCGCGGCGCAAACGCAGGCTTGCAGGTACAGGTACAGGACGTCTCCGAACCAGCACGCTCAGCCCCAGAGCTCTGCATGTGCGTCTCCTAGGTAGCGGGCGTCGCTGGGAATGTTCTCTGATGTTTTGCGGCGGTTTTCTGCGTGTTTGGAGCAGTCGAAGACTCGTGAAGCCTTCCTGACGGTGCAGAACGACTTGGAGCGGCTCAAAAGCAGTTGGAGAGCTCACAGGAGGCGTGCGGACGAGCAGGTGCGTCTCCGCGGCGTTTCAAAGGGATTGGGGGCGTGTGCTGACTCAGCGAGGGATTGTGGGCGTGCATGTGGCGATGTGGGAGTAGTATGAGGCGCGTACAGGCTCGCGAAGCGACTTGGAAGCGGCAAGAACGTCGGTGAAAGGCGCGCAGGCGAGCAGGCGCACAGAGAAAGCGGCAGAGGTGTCGATGTGAGTGTGCTCTGGCTCCGTAGCGCTTGTGTGTGTTGGTGTGAGGTGGTGGCGTGTTTCGAGCAGTTCGAGGTACCCAAAAGACATGCAAAGCCAGTTAAAGGCGGCCGGAGAGCCAGTGTGAGCCGCGCAACAGAGCAGGTGCGCCGCAAAAGAGATGGAGAGGGCAGGCTGAGCGCTGTCGGAGTCTGATACGTATGTGTGTGTGATGCGTTCTTGCCAGCAGTTCGAGCGCAACGTCAAGACCAACGCATGCACAAACAGCAGAGATCAGTCGGCAGCCAACAGGCGAGATTTGTGAGCGTGTGCATGCATCAGATCGCTTTGTCTGACGAGTTCGTATAGGAATTCCTGGACAATTCTGGAGAAATCCGGTTTGTCCAAAACGATATTGGACCAAAGAATGACCGCTTATTGATTTGTCTGTGTGTGAATGTGAGTGGAACAGCAGCATGGGTGTGGGTGAGGCCTAGGAGAGTGCCACCTCACAGAAACCTGGCACTCGAGCATCTTCTGGACCCGTGCGATCGAACGCTGGTGACCGCGGAAGCGGTGAACCCAGCAAGTCGCCCGGGGGCGAGGGAGGTGGTACCGGTGGCGAGGGCGTGAACAACTCCAAGACCAAGAGCTAGCCCACAACCCCACGCTTATCGCCGCGGCTCAAGCCGGCTGTAGAAACGACACAACGCTCGCCTCGCACCCTACGAACGCCAACGGATGCTGTCGACGAGGCGAAGGACGAGACGTAAGTGGCGGCAACTCCGCGGAGAAGCCCGTGCGTGCAGGCTCGCTTGACCCCTCACCAGGACTTGACTGATCTGGACAATGAAGAGGAGATGGCGCCGCCTCCCGCAAAGTTCCGCGTGTCGCGAGCCGTGACGTCTCAGCACCGAGCGAATGTTGTCGAGAGCATCGCCGCGACAAAGAAGGACACGGCAGCGCGCTGTCCAGCGGCGAAGGCTACAAAGCAGTGCGAAGCATCTCCGTCAGGCCGGTCCAACGATGACGACGAGCGCACCAAGTGACGAGGGGTAGATGCGCGACAGTGGTGACGTGAGTGATCCGTCCAGGAGGTAGTCCAAGACGCGCCAGGATCCCGTCCAGGTTTTGAAGACCAATATCCGCGTCGAGCCGCCGGAGCTCAAGTACAAGAGCTGCACAGCCTGGATGCAACATGTGGCCGACTACTCAGCCGCCACGCACCAAATCATCCTCGTTCATATAGTCATGAGCTGCGCGCAGCGCAACAAGCGGGTCTCGAACACGAAGGCTGCGCTACGTGGTGGCGCTGTCGACCTCGTGCATGAAGAGCGGGAAACGTATCAAAGGACCTATATCTGCGCACACGGCAGGCGCCTAAAGGAGGGAAGGATCGGGAAGCGACTGAGGCGACACGTGAGGTACTCGGAGTGCCCGTTATGGCTTGTCGTGCAGCTTGGACGTGACGGCGACTCGTGGCAGCTGTTCGTGAAGCACACGTGCCTTCAGCACAACCATAGAATCGACAGGGACACCTTCGGCACCTCCCCTTCGTCTCGCGCTATCAAGGACGACGAGACGCGAGCTTAAGTCGACACCAAGATCGCGACGGGCACTCCACGTGCGAAAATCTACGACTAACTGCTGCAGCGCAAGGTGAACGTCATTAAACACGTCGTTGACAACTTGGTGAACGTGCATTGCTCAAGTTTTGCTGCGAAGGGCGAGAACGACGCCACAGCTGCGGTTCTCGACGACTTCGTGCGTGAAAACGAAAGCGCTGACGTCACGATGGACGAGCCGGTCGCGGGCGAGAGCGGCGTGATTTCGATCACGGCGCGCCACATGCGCGAGATGTTCTCGCGGTTCTCCCGAGCTGCTTCTAGTAGGCTGTACGCACAAAACCAACTGTTTACTAAAATTAATACTTCCCACTTTCTGTTGAAAAGGTGCCGTTTTGATTGGAAAATGGTGTACTTACCCACATTTTAGATTGTTGAGATTTGGGCTCCTCGGTATCGGAGCAAAATTCTCTCTTCAAGGAAATTTCGAGTTAATAACTGTATGATACAATAGGACTTTTGGATCTCACAGCGGCACAGGGATTTTGCGAAATGACAAGAATGATACTTTTATGACCAAAATTGACACACGAGATTTTTTGCTTTTAAAGTCCGTCTTAAAAAAATGCACATACAAAAGAGATTTTTTTTGCTATTTCTCCTTAAATTCATTCTTTTTCTCTCACACGACTCTCACTGATGAGATTGATGAATGGATGGATTTAGATTATCATGTAGTATGTGTATGGTCTGGCCTATTAAATAGGCCACCGAAACTTTATTGAAATTCCGATTCAGTATTTTTTGAAAAGAAATGAAATTCATATTCTGTAAAAAAAAATAGATTAGGAATTTCAAAAACTTTCGGTTTCATGTCTAGATGAATGAAGTGATAAGTGCTTATCCATATTTTGGATTGTTGCCATTTGGGCCCTTGTTATAGGAGGAAAAATCTCTCTAAAAGGGAAAGTCGATTTAATAACGTGCAGCGTAACTGACACATTAAACACGTGTTAAAAATCACGTGTTTAATATGAATGACCGATTGGTATTAGCTTTGTTTTAACAGCTTTGTTAAAACCAAGCGAATACTAATTGGTCATCCTAATTTATACTATTAATGAGCAATGTTTATCAAGTTATCTGTATGATGTATCGTAAATAGTATAGTGAGGGTGATAAATTCTTCTAATCCCATACTAAACTAGCTTATTAGTAGTATAAAGAGCACTGGAGTTTTGTGAACAGCAGTTTGTCTTACAGTTCACCTTTCTTAAAAGCTGTTTTTTGGTCCCTCAACACGGGCTTGGTCCGCGAAGTGAAGTGAAGTGAAGTGATGCAGAATAAAGCAAACAAATCTGGTTTGTACTAGTCAAAACTAAAAATCTTGATACTGTACAGTATCATAATTTTTAGTTAAATAAAACTTGTTTTTTAAAGTTAAAAAAAATTCGTCTTGTGATCCAGCATTACAAAAAGTCATTTTCACATTTTTCTGTTTTTTACCCGACCCTTTGGACATTTTTCTTTTTTGTCAAATGAAGTGTCCAGTGGACAGTGTCCACAACTTCGAGATTTCGGAGCGAGCCCTGATCGTCCTTGGAGCCAGCCGAATATGCCCTGAGAGCCCTCAATGCTCTGCGCACCACGGGAGCCCTTGGAGTCAGCCGTATGAGCCCTGAGAGCCCCGAGTGCTCTGCAAGCCATGGGAGCCCTGGGAGCCAGCTGTACACTATGAGCTCTGAGAGCCCTGAGAGTTCTGAGAGCCCAAAAGGCCCTGGAGTCCCGGGGTAGTTCTCCTCGTACACGAGCGACCGCCTTCGTGAGGTGTTATGCATCGTGAACAGCACGAAGAATTCGACGAGCCCATCGTCTTGGAGGGCGAAGGCCAGAAACATCCGATCTCGCTGTGCTTGCGAAACATCTGCGCGAGCTTCTCCTCCGTTGTGTGCAGTTGGTTCTTGTCGGGTTTCACGGTCGTGCTGCACTCGACCTTGAGTGCCGCCGCTTCTCCGGATTCGGTGAACTTCTGAAAGCTGTAACTTGGGCAACAACGTGGCAATACTGTTGACGGACGTCCCTGGGAGGTGCTGCGTCATCCACACAACGAGAGAGGACCTTCGTCCGGCCTCCTGTCCTCGTCGTTGTGCTGTTACTGGTTCCAGAGCGTTGCCGAGTGCCCTCACGCAATCGACACCAGTGGTGTCGTGGTCCAAATGTCGTCTGTCGTTTGGGACATACGCTGTCAGCCGTTGTGAACCTTGGCACTCGGCACCATGAGGATAACACCGAGAGGAAAGCAGCCTCCAGCCAGGCTCGCACGACTATCAACGACCCAGTACGTACTTCTATCGTGACATTCGTGGTGCGGAGACGCTCCTTCAACCAAAGCGCCTCGCGAATTCTACTCCTACGTGGCTCTCTATGCAACACGCACCTTCCTCTGTCGCCGCCCTAGCGCAGCTCTCTCTGCTCGCGGCAGCGACCGATTGGTGGGACCCTTCTTTCGGATCCCTCCGCTGCACTCGGCCGCCGCTCCCTCAACTAAACACTTCACCCTGTTCTCCGTCGCTCGCATCACCGCGCGCCTGGCCACACCTGCGGCGCTTGCCTTGTGTGCACGACGCTGTTGTGGCGCGTGTACAGATACACGTGCTCGGCCGCATCCCGCAGCATCATCATCTGCTTCAGCAGGTCCTGCTGCTCGCCGGGGTGCGCTGGCGACGGCACCGGCGCTACTAAGAGGTCCGGTGCCGACGGTCGCGACTGGGAGAGCAATGACCCCGTATCCGAGAGCGATCGGATCGGACCGCGCGATAGCTCTGGTGGCGACGACACCGACCGCGATCGCAGCTTCTCGTCCGCGGTCGTCGCTCGAGGCACTGCTGTTGTTGCAGCGGTGTACAGGACGACTGGAGGCGCAGCAGCGGCCGTGGGAGTGGGCACTTCCAGCACCACACTCTCCGACGGTTCCGCGTAGGTCGACGCCCGCGAGTACTCGCTCACGAGGCTCGAGACGTCGACAAAGCTGGAGTGGCGCGAGACACTGCTGGCGTACGACGGTCGCGGCACCTCGGACGCGCGGCCCTGCTCGTCGAAAAAGTACTCTTGGTCTTCCTCGTCGACCTCGTCGCTGTGGCCGACGACGCCCGGCGTCGAGTCGAACGAGTTCCCCCAGAGTTGGCCACGGATCGGGAACGACGGTGCGGACTGGGACCCGTCCCCGAGGATCGAGTACCCGGACTCCTCGTTCTCCTTGAGCTCCATCTGCGCGAGGCTGAGCCGGAGCGTGCGGTCGAAGCCCGAGTCCCCCGCAGACGCGCGCGGGGGCTTGCGCTCCACGCCGTCTTCTTGGCTATAGTAGTAGTTGCTGCTCGCGCTGCTGCTCGTGCGCGACGGCATGGGCATGATCGAGATGTCGCTCTCCTCCTGGTCCCACTTGCCCGTCAGCACCTCCTCGCGCGCGATCCTGAACGCGTCCGCCCCGGCTGACCGCGACACGCACCGCTTGCAAAGCAGCACGTCGCGCGACGCCACCTCCTTGGGCCGCCACGTTGTGTAGCTGAGCTTCTTGGAGACCTTGCAGCGCGAGCACATGGGCTCGGTGCACAGCTCGCAGGTGACGAGGTGACGGAACGCGTGCGCGCTCTTGCGGCACACGGCGCAGCACGCGTTCTTGCCCTTGACACGCCGCGACGCCGCGGCGGGCGCGACAAAGAGCAGCGAGCCCGTCATTGCGGCCGCGAGCTCGGCGTCCGCGCGTAGTTTCTCCTGCTTCTGCGCCAGCTGCCACGCGAGCTTCTTGTTCTGTGCGCACACGACCGCGCGCCAGCAGTAGCTCAGGCCGTTTGCGGCAGAGAAGAGCGCCACAGACTCGCCGGCGCTCCCGTTCGAGTCGACGAGCGCCTTCATGAACACGTCGACCGAGCCGTTGGGCATCTGTCGGTACACCACGCACATCTCCAGCCGCGCGCGCACCACGCCGCACTTCCGGCTGAGCGGCCCGCAGTCCTCGATTTCCTCCGAGTGCATGAGGTGATAGCCGTACCGCTCGCCGTTCCAGCGCGTCTCGATGCCCGTGGCTTCGAGGAACACCAGGTCCCGCGGGTGCAAGAGCTTGCTCACCGCCGCGGGGTTCCCCTTTACGATCCACTTGAGGCCCAAGAAGTGGAACGGGTCCTCCGGCGTCGGGCCCCGGATCTGGCTTAGAATTTCGCCGTCGACCAGCTCGTCGTGGGTGA
>SMMQ01000086.1:1893-12126 GCA_008271595.1 [Pythium] brassicae (nom. inval.) | reverse complement strand
TGACACTACGGTCTATCTCGGACGGTCCAGCCAGATGCCACGGCTGCTTGATAAGCTAGCGGTGTTCCGGCAGATATCAGGGCTCACAGTGCAACCAAAGAAGAGTGTTGCGATACTGCTTAACACCGCCATCACCAAGCGCGAATGCGCAGGGATCCCGGTACTCCAACCCGGCGCGACGACCAGATACTTGGGGGTCCAGGTTGGGACGGCGGACACAACGGACGTCAACTGGCAACGGCGGCTGGCAGGACAGAAGGTGGGCATGGCGGTGGCGGCGAGAGTCGCAACATCCGTGGTGGAGCGCTTCGAGATCCTGAACGCGGTAGCACTGCCTCAGATCCTATTCGCGGCGCAGTTCAGCAGAACGTCCGACAAGGTGATGCAGGACCTCGAGAACCTGCAGAAATAGCTCCTCTGCGACCGCAAACTCACGACGGAGGGGCGCAAAAACAAGATGAACCCCGGGCTACTGTTCTCGCCGGTGCCGAACAAAGGAGTCAGGCTCCTGCCAATCAGGGTGGCGATCAAGGCGCTGCCCATGAGACGAGCGACGAACTGGCTCCTGTCGAAGGACGGAGTGTACACAACGTGCTGGCGGTATCTCCTAGAGAAAAGCAGCTCATGTGACCGAGTGGCAACACCAGTACGGCAATCGCGACGGCGGTCCAAGGCGGAGGTGGCGCGCACGACGGTTCAGGCGGAAGACGTGGAGCTTGTCGCGAACTACTAGACAGAACAAGAGGAGAGGCCAAGGGACTGGCAGACCACGGCGAAGAAAGCGCAGCGCGAAATGTTCCGGACAGCCGGACTCACACGCCGGCTGAACGTCGACATCAGCTTGAACGTGCAAGACGAGATCGAGCACCCGAACTGGACGTTATCGGCAGTAACGCGCAACTACTGACCCACCTTTGCATGGGCACAGAACCCGTGGATCGTCGATAGCGAGGGAAACCAGCTCACGGCACGGTGGTTCGCGCGAATCCGACAGTGCAAGATAGCACAACTGGCCATTCGGCGGACAGGACCACGGGAATGGACGTTCAAGCCCCGGAGCAACGGAGGACGGGAGACGCACAATAGACTACGCAATAAGACGGAATGGGTCGTAAGTATCCTAATGTGCAGCTCGGAAGTGCAGGAGTCCGGGCACCTCGGAGTGGCGCAGGAGATCCGGCTCTGCCAAACGTCAAGCTCGAACAGCGGTACCGGTGGACGACGAGGGGCGTGGGGATAGCAATTGGCACCACGAAACCAGCACAAGATGAGGAGCCACAGCTCACCGCGCTACGCCGTGACTGGGATGGTCTGACCTGGACAGTACTCGGCGGCAGCACGGCGGACGGCACGAAACGAGAAATGCAGACACTCGAGAAAACGGAAGCCCTCAGCGGGCTTACGTTCGTCGTGCACTCACTGGTCTCAGCAGTGCCATGGACGTCGAGCGAACAGACCAAACCAAGACACGTACGCGCGGACCTGGATCGGCAACGTAAACGCAGTCTCCGGGAGGCGCTCATCTTTTCGAAGCGAGTCGTGGCGGTGGCCAAGATCACCAACGCTCGAGAGGCCGACAGGTAGTACTACTACCGGCAGCACCAGCCGATCCGGAAGGTCTGGTCGACCAAGGACGCTCTCACGCACTACCAGGTGTGGGTGCAGTACCGAAGCTGCGCACTGCAGCTCAATCTGTACCATGCGAGGCGAGCGGTGACAAGCGAATGCCTAGTACAAGCGGGCTGTCGGAGACGCAAGGAGACGACGGCACATATATTCTGGGAATGCAACAGGGCGGCGGCGGCGTGGGATAAGCTCCTCACGCAGTGGACACACAGCAAGCTCGACAAGGCAACAGAGGAACGGCGGCGAGCAGCGGTGATCCAGTACATCGCATCACGGAGCGCGCACCCCCCGGCGCCGTCCCTCGTCTGTGCGATCCAGGTGCGCTACGGCTTCATAACCAAGGAACACGCAGAAGCGCTTGAGCTCTTCTGGTTCACGGCTACGACGGTAACGATGGCAACGCTGTGGCAAGCCCTCAACGCGACAGTCCACAACGGAGAAGCAGAATCTCCGGCGGAGATCGCGGCGCGGGCATGGAACGCCAGTGTCAGGCAAGTCCGAGCGATTAGCGAACGCAAGGTCCGCACCAGGGAGACAAGGGAAGAAGGAGTGGCGCTGTGGTAATGTATCAGCGCGCTCGAACACGCAGAACCGGCCAACGCACAGGAGAGATGGCAAGAGGCGAGGCTCTTCTTCGGCGGAGGTGCCCGGGGCAACCCAGGGCCAAGCGGCAGTGGTTGGGTACTGCTGCAACGAGAAGAACGAGGAAGTTGGCGGATGGACGAAGGAAGCTACAACTATCAAGGAGAGTCACAAACGAACAACTTCAGCGAGTTGCGAAGCACTGCGAGAAGGGATGGCGCTCGCGTGGAGACGCACAGACAACGAACGCACGCACGTTCACGTGCGAGGAGACAGCAACCTGATCATCAAACACCTCAACGGCAGATCAACGGTGAAAGCGCAAGGATACCTTCCAAGCGCGCAGCGAGTGCACGAACTCAGTCGAGTATTCGGCTGGATCTCCTGGGGACACGTACGACGAGAACGGAACAAGATGGCGGTCTACCTCGCGAACATCGCAACGGATAGTAAAGGCAGCTCTACGCTCACCGCGGAAGGAGACGCACCGAACAAGCAGAGACGAAAACGGGTGGAGGAGCTTATGATCAATGACACCGCCGACGGAGGAGAGGGGGGATGTGAGCCAAGCACCTTTCTCCTTGCATTCGAACAAACATAGGAACATCTTAAGCGCCAGTGAATAGATATCCTGAACAACAGCTCCACTGTTCTTTCGGTGCTTACAAAGCGTGGCATGCAGCTCTCTTGAGCCGCATAGTCGCCCTCGGAACGATCTCAGGCTCGAGCGTTCTTGTGATCGCGGTTGTGGTCGTTTACCAAGCCGTACGCGGTTGCTTTCACGCTGGGCCCGTTAATACGCGGGCAAAAACCGTGACTCTCGTGCGTTCATTGGTGGTGATCGTGCCGATGACAACCTTCAGTCACGGCGCGCAGTTCATCATGCGCGGCTTCGGCAAGCAGCCCGTCGTCACCAAGCCCAACTTCACGTCAGACAATGATCGCGATCGGCCTGCCGCCGGTGTAGGTCTTCGGGATCAAGTTCGGCGGACTTTGGATCGGCAACGTCGTCGGGATGCTGTTATTCGTCGCTGTGACTGCTGCGTGGCTGCATACCCTCAACTGGAGAGCAGCTCGCGCGGGAGGCGATGCACAGCACGCCCCTGCCTCCGCCGAGAAGGGAGGCGATTGGTCAATTGTCTCGGCACGAGTATCCACCACCGCGACTCCAATACCTTTCGATGAACCCCAAGTACGACGATCTAAGCAAGCGCTCGGATCTGAGAGCGGCCACGCCTCGGCAAGAACTGGACACCGTCAGGAGTGCTGTGATTGTCAGGCGAGTCCAAACGCGATCGTCTGCGCTTGATCTGAGAACCACCTCTCGAGCGCTCGAGTGGTGGGGTTCGTTGGTGGTGCGCTCATCGCAGTCTGGGGGAAGGAAGCTGGCTTCCTTGCCACGACAACGAGCTCTCATGGACGGAGAGCGGTACGCGTGTGTGCGGATCCGCTCCAGCGTCGCTCACTTCCGCTCTAGCGTTGCCCGACGAAGTCCGAAGACCAGCTCCACCAACTACCACCACCGAGTCTCAAGAAACGATGAAGATCGTCACCATCATCGCTGCCGTCACCGCCGCGCTCGCCACCACATCGGCCGACGAGAACGCCACCGCCCCACTATCGTACATTGACTATATGTCCCAGTCGTCGCTGACGGAGCCGGTACAGCCGAACAAGTTCACGCCGCTGATCCTGGGCGGCACGGTCGTGCCGGTGGGCCAGTTCCTGTTCACGTCGGGCCTCCGGTCGACTGCGGCGGGCACGGACTTCTGCGGCGGCACGCTCATCTCGCCTCGCCACATTCTGACGGCGGCGCACTGCTACGGCGGCATCCGCTACGCTGCGGTCGGAACGCACTTCCTGAGCGGTTCGACGGACGGCGTGCGCATCGCGGTGTCCAAGCAGACGCGCCACCCGAGCCACTCAAACGCAACGAACTCGTGGGACTTCCTGATCTTGGAGCTCGCGTCGGCTGTGCCGGCCTCTGTGGCGACGCCGGCGGTGCTGGCGTCGGCTGAGCCGGCCACGAGTTCGACCGCGACGGTGCTCGGCTGGGGCGCGATGTCGTCGGGCGGCTCGCAGTCAAGCGTATTGCGCCAGGTGGACGTACCGGTCGTTGCGCAGGCGACGTGCGCCAATGTGCTCGACGTCGACAGCACGATGCTTTGCGCGGGCGGGGTGGCGAACAAGGACTCGTGCCAGGGCGACTCGGGTGGCCCGCTCCTCAACTCAGCGGGTCGCCTCATCGGCGTCGTGAGCTGGGGCAACGGCTGCGGTCTCGCCGGCTACCCAGGCGTGTACTCGCGCGTGTCGGCGGCGCAGTCCTGGATCCTGTCCACCACGGGCAACGCGACCACGTTCCACTGAACTGGCGTGTCGCCATCACTTTGAGACTGAAAACCGACTTGGTCAAAGTTGGTTCAAGAACCCGAACAATCGATTCGACTCTTTCTCAATACTTGGTTTTCATTATCGCCCAGTTTGATTGGCATCGGATTATCCCTCGCATCCACCCGCATCAAGGTCGATGAGCTCGTTCGGTGCCAAGGCGGCCCTGTTGCGCGGGCTGCGCGCCGGCGCCTCTCGATCCTCTGCGTCTCTTCGCTCGCGCTCATTCGTGAGCGCATCGGTGCTGAAACGCGCCCTCGTCGGTCGGACGGCTAACGTTCCGGTGCTCGAGCGCTCGAGCGCGGCGCGAGCGTGGGCGGCGCTCGGCTCTGCGTCGCTCTCGTCCGCAGCGGCTGCTGGTTCGGATGGCGAGCGTGTCGCGGTCGGCGACCGCGTGGTGCTGCAGGTGAACGGTTCGCTCTCGAACGGCGAGAAATTTGGGCAGACCGAGCGCCCGCTCACGTTCCTCGTCGGCAGTGGCGACGTGCTCCCGGGCATCGAGGAAGCCGTCGTGGGGCTGCGCAAGGGCGAGCGCAAGAGCGTCGAGATCGCGCCGGCGAAGGCGTTCGGCGCCGAGAAGCAGATCCACACGGTGCCGCGCGCGCAGCTCAACTTTAGGTGCGTGGCTGGCTGCAGTACTGAGTTGGCTCCATGAGCTACATGACCTCACGCTTCCTACCTGAACGGATGGATGGACGGCACTCGCAGTGCTGAGGACGAGGCGCAGCTCGCAATCGGTGTCGGGCTCCAGCTCCAGAACGGCCAGCAGGCGCACATCGTCAAGGTCACGGCCGAGTCGATCGACATCGACCTGGCACACCCGTACGCGGGCGAGACGCTCTTCGCCGAACTCGAGGTCGTCGACCACGTCGCGCGCGCGCAGCTGGGCCCGGACGAGCGCCTCGTGCTCCCGGAGGAGCTCTCGCCGGGCGACAACGCCTCGTTCCCGGCGCGCGGCGACACGCTCGTGATGCACTACGTGGGCTCGCTCGCGGCGGACGGCAGCGTGTTCGACTCGTCGCGCGACCGCGGGCAGCCGTTCGAGTTCCAGATCGGCGTCGGCCAGGTGATCAAGGGCTGGGATGAGGGCGTCATGCGCATGAGCAAGGGCCAGAAGGCGCTGCTCCGCATCCCGGCGGCCAAGGGCTACGGCCGCGCCGGCGCGGGCGCCGCCATCCCGCCGGACGCAGACCTCGTCTTCGAGGTCGAGCTGCTCGACATCATCCGCTAAGCGCGAGCGCGAACGCTCTCTACGCTGCAAGCACGAAGGAGCCACCCACCCCCCACCCCCACCACGTTTCCTGTCGCTCTCGCTATATTGTACACCGCTCGTGGCCTTCGACGGTGCTCTCACGGTGCTGCTCGCTTACACGGTTGTGTCCTGCTCGTCGTCGTCGTCCTCCTCCTGCAGGTACGCCGCGACGTCCGCGTACTTGGCGACCGCGCCGACCACGACGATCGCGGGCGAGTAGCTGCGCGCACTCGCCGTCGCGGCAATGTCCGCGAGCGACCCGAGCAGCATGACCTGCTCCGGGGTCGTGCCCGCGTGCACGAGCGCCACGGGCGTGGCCGCGTCGCGGCCCGCCGCAACGAGCTGCTCGCAGATCTGGCCGAGCGTGCGCGTGGCCATGAGCAGCACGAGCGTGTCGACGCGCGCGAGCATCGCAAAGTCCATCTCCGCGGGCTTGTGCCCGGACAAGATGACAAAGCTCCGGCTCAGGCGCTTGTGCGTGATCGGGATGTGCACGACCGACGGCGCCGCGAGCGCCGACGAGATGCCCGGCACGACTTCGAAGGCGCAGCCCGCGCGGCAGAGCGCGCGGATCTCCGAGTGCACGCGGCCAAAGACCATCGGGTCGCCGCCCTTGACGCGCACCACGAGACGGCCGGCGCGGCAGTGCGCCACGAGCAGCGCGTCGATGTCCGTCTGCCGCGCCGAGTCGCGCTTGCCGCCGCGCTTGCCCACGTACACGACCTCGCAGTCGCGGGGCAGTAGCGCGTACAGTTCTGCGCGCACGAGGTCGTCCACGACGGCCACAGACGCTACCGACAGCAGCTCGCGCGCGCGCATGGTGAGCAGTGCTACGTCGCCCGGGCCGGCGCCGACCAGAAACACCTTCCCGCGCGGCACCTGCGCGCGCGCCGCGCGTCGCTGGCACCAGGGCGCGGCCACGCGCGTCCACGCGAGGCTCAGTAGCGTGTATGCAAGCGCGCCGAGCGCCACGTCGCGCGCCGCCACGACCATCGGCTTGGGTGTTTGTTTTGTCCTCGGAAGCGGTTGATCTGGAAATGCGGCTGAAGCAATCTTTTGAGCTGTTCGTACTAAGTGCGATTCGATTTACTTCATACAAGATCTATGGCATCATTCGAATACTCTCGCACATTGTTTATCGACACTGTTTCATTTGGAGTTTGCACACGTCACAACGCGAGATGTGGTCGAAGCTCAGCGAGTACGCCGAGGGCATCGCGGAGATCGTGGCGCAGGCAGACGCCACGGCAGCAGCGGCGGTGGCAGCAGATGGAGCAGGAGGCCCAGCGCCACTGTCCCGCGACGGTGCAACTGACAGCGGTGGCGGTGGGGACGCGCCGCCGCGCTCCTCCAAGGGCGAGGAGCTCTGGTCGCGCTTTGCATCCATCGTGGCGCCGCCCAGCTCCTCAGCCGGCGCTGGTGCCGCGCCGCTCTCGCAACGCGGAGACGATGCGGCGGCAGCTGCAGCTGCGAGAGCGGAGCGCGCGCCGGACGAGAACGAGCAGGAGCAGTACATTTGCGAGCTCGAGCGCGCTCTGCTGCAGCGCAAGAAGCAGAACGAGGCGCTCGAGAAGCGCGCGTACGAGCTGGAGTTCAGGTCCGAACAAGAGCTGCGGCAGGAGCGCGCGCAGTTCGCGCAGCAGCTGCGTGAGAAAGTGCGTCAAAGCTGCTTCACAGGCTGCTTGTTGTGCGGCGGCGGTGCACTCGGCGGTGCTACGAGTGCGGACGATGAACAACCGCAAGAGCGACTGACCGCGTCTCTGGCGGGCGTGACGGCTTCGTTTGTGTCGTGCGCGCGCAGGACAAGCGCATTGCGGAGCTCACACGCGAGGTCGAGCAGCTGTGGTCCGAGGAGCAACCGGACAGCGCGCGCGCGGAGCCAGCGACGGTAGAGAAAGTGGCGCTGCTGGAGCAGCGACTGCGGGATCTGAACGCCCGCTGCAGTGCGTTGCAAGGCACGCTCGATGCTGTTCGAGACGGGCGATTGCAGCCGGGCGATACTGGCGGCGCTGTTGTGGAGCGCACTGCAGACGAGGATGGCTCGCTCTCTCTGGTTACTGCGGAGTCGCCGCTTGAGCGCGCGCTGTTGTTGTTCCTGGCGCGACACGACGAGTTGCTGCCTGGCGCGTCCGTGGCCGCCGCTGGCGTCGAGGAGACTGAGGCGAAGCTGCGCCGCCTCAGCGAGCGGATCACGCGAGACGCGTCGGCCGCCACGGAGGCCACGCGGCTGCAAGCGAAGGTGCAGGCGCTGGCGGAGCAAGACGAGGAGCAGCTCAAGAAGATCCTGCACCTGCAAGCGCAGGTGAGCAGCATGCAGGCGAGCGCGGACAAAGCCGGGAGGTCGCGACAGGACACCGCGTCGAAGGAGGCGGAGCTGCTCGAGGCGATCGGCGAGCGGGACGCGGACGTCCGCAGACTCGAAGCGAACGTCGCGCAGGTCAGTCGGCAGGAAGCTGAGCTTGTGTGTGTGGGGAAGGGAAGTGAACTCTTGAAGTCGAATGGGTTAAGAGCGCTCTCTATGTGGCTCTGTGTATGTGCCTCACACTGCAGCTGAAAGCGAGCATGGAGCACCTGGCCGAAGAGCTGCGAGAGGCGCAGAACTACGTACGGCGCGAGCGTGGGGACTAGCGTTGTTCGGACGGCTCGTCGTGTGCACCACGCTGACCCTGCCGCTGTGCTGTGCGCGTGTGCAGGCGGACGAGCTCGAGGCCTTTTGCCGGCGCCAGAAGAAGGAGCTGGAGGCCCAGCGCACGCGCGTGAAGGAGCTCGAGTTGCTCAAGGCAGCGCTCGAGGCGCAGCGCGAGCAGGAGCGCGAGGCGCGCGCGCGCGCGGCCGAGTTCGAGCAGCGCTGCGTGCGGCTGCTGGCCGAGATCGAGGACTTGAAAGCCGAGAGCGCGGACGCGAGCCAGCTGCTGGTCGCCAGCGCGGCGGCGCACGCCGCGTCGGCCGAGAGCCAGGCGATCTTCGCGCTCGAGGCGCGGCTGTCGGCCTCGGAAGCGGACAAGGCGGTCGCGCTGCAGGACGTCGAGCGGCTGCAGGCGAGCGTGGACGCGCTCGAAGGCGTGCTGCACCAGTTCCAAGTGGACCAGAAGCAGCAGGTAGACAGACAGACGCCCGCTTGGGGTGTGCGAGCGTGTGTTGCGTGACGCATTCGGGAGATTGGACACCTCCAAGCGCTGATACTGACTGGCGGACTGGCTGGCTCGCTGGGTGCGTGGCTGGGTGGTCCTGGGCTTTCTGCCGTGCAGCGAGGACGCCTCTTTGAGTTAGAGGCGGCGCTGGCGGCCGCGCGCGACGAGCTGGCGGCGCGCAAGAGCGCGGATGCGCACAAGACGACGCATTCGAGCGAGAGTGAGAGCGACCTGCAGCGCGTGATGGAGGTGCTCGCGAAGAAGACCCTCGAGTGCGACCAGCTGCGCGAGGTAAGTGCGCCGGACTGGCGCTTCCCGTTGTCAGAAGGATCCGGAAGCAAGCGCCATGGGGGAAAAGGGTGCTGACGCGCGTGCACTGTGTCGTTCGCTGTCTGCTGCTGCGCAGGCGCTGGAGACCACCGCGGCGCGGTACTCAGCAGACAACGACGTCCTCGACAAGCGCCTCGCTGCGCAGCTCGTGGTGCGTACGACTGCAGATGCGAAGGACTGGAAGGTTGGAAGGTCGAGACCTTCGAGCCGCGCTCTTCACTCACACACCCCGGGCGGCATCGTGTGCGCTCGCAGGTCGCGTACTGCGAGACGGAGAAGAAGGTGGAGGTGCTTCAGCTGATTGCGGGGATGATGGTTCGTGGTCGAGGCTCTCGGGTGGAGGAGAGAGTGGGGGTTGTAGGTTTCGAGACTCACTGGATCCTAGCGGGCAGTGCTGACTGGGTGGCTGTGGGTGGGTGGGTGTGTCCGTCACGCCAGGGGTTCTCTGAGGAGCAGAAGCGGCGCGTCGGACTGGGGTTCCCGGTCGAAGGCAACGGCGGCGGCGGTCTGTTCTCGTCGCTGCTGGGGCTCGTGGCGCCGCCGCCCGGAGGCAGCGCCGCGGTGCCCGTGGACATTGACGGCAAGAGCTTCTCGGACATTTGGACCGAGTTCCTCATTAACGAGGCGAAGAAGTGAGCCGTCGCAGCCGCAGCAGCAGTAGTAGCGAGAGCTCGTTTGTGACGGATCCACTCATATCTGACTCCAGTACCGTGTCGTTTGCCAAGTGGAAAAAAGCTTATTCGACTGACTACCGCACCTAAGCGGAGAGACCTGAGAACACCCGAATTCTCACTTCCACTTGTGCCGCACTCACTACAATTCAATACTAGAACCTGCTGGCGGCACCAGGCGCTCGCTCGTGCTCGCCGAGGCTCCCAGCCTCTCTCTCTCTCTCCCCCCCCCCCCCCCCCCCCCCCCCCCCCC
>SMMQ01000078.1:5544-15769 GCA_008271595.1 [Pythium] brassicae (nom. inval.) | reverse complement strand
GGGGGGGGGGGGGGGGGGGGGGGGGGGGGGGGGGGGGGGCAGTGAGTAAGGGAACGCACCCGACGCTCAGGAACTTCTTCGCGCTCATGGTGGCGACAACTGAATGCCTTGAGCTCACAATCAGAGAGTGGTGAACATCACTCTTTCAGGTCATTTCAGAGCACAGAAGGCACGATTGATCGGAGGTCTCTCCGAGTGCTCACGAGCACCAGAAGCTTCCAGTGCTGCGCAAACACGCTGCGTATCTTCAAAGTCTGATGGAGACTGAATGTCGGCATCGGCGTTGCTCGCATGCTATCGCTAGTTGCGATTCGCAACAGCAGTCGCAAGCGTCCGGTATGCTGCTCTCCAAGCCAAGAAGCATGCGTGTGACCGACGTGTGGAAGGAAGCGCCGCAGTCAGTCACTCACTCCTGGCAGCGTGGCGGAGGAGCCTGTTGCATCGCAGAGCGCATGCGTTCATGAAGCGCCTTGGTCTCTGCGCGGATGCGTTTGCGCTCGGCCTCCAGCACCTCCTCATAGCTGGAGCTGAGTGCAGCGCAGCGAGAGCACGACACGCACACGTCAGGTTCCCTTCACGCGCGCTCCTTTTACCCTCCATCATCGTTTGCAAGGTGCTCACGCGCTGTTCCGCTCTTTCCGAGAGATGGTCGGAGCCAGAGGGGGAGCTGACATCTCCGAGCCTGCACTTTCAGTACGCTTGCCGAGAGGCACAGGCGCCGGCGCTGGAAGGGTAGGTGCTTGCATCGCATCCAGTGCTCGCTGCTTGTTGAGTCTTGCGATGCGCGCGTTCTCGAGGAAGCAGTGCTTTGCGCCCTCGAGAGCCGACGCGGAGCTGCAGTGAGGCTTCTGCGAAGGGTGTGGGCACACGCCATCTCTCAGTGGGTGACGCAGCTCCGGAGCGCACTCCGCCAGGAACACCGCTGGGGCAAGTCGCTCCCTGTCGACGCGCTCTCTGTTGCGCCGAGCAGCAGCCTACGAACAAGTACAAAGAGAAGCAAAGTCACAGGGGAACAATATCACTCGGGATCTGTCTGGTGCGGCGCTCTCGTGACCCACGACTCCGCACCTGGTTCTCAAAGAAGATCTGCCGAGCCAAGTCATCACTCTGAGGCAGCCGTTGGTGGTTCTGCTGAGCTGGGGGCGGTTTCTGCTGCTGTAGTTGCTCGGGTTGATACTGGCTATAGATCTTGTTGTCGGCAGGTGGACGTAGTCGCTCGAGCGGATTGAGTGGCCTGGGCTGCGCCGCCTGGCACGGGATTGAAGCTTGTTGAGGCAGAACGGATGAAAGCTGTTGTCGAGACATCCCACTCGAACAGGGGATCTGCTTGAGGCGCTGCACGAGCTGAAACGGAGCAGCGCTCGCCGCTTGGAACACATGACGCAGTACGAACTCGCTCCGGAGAACATCTCGAATCTCTGGACGAGCCTGACCTCGCGCACATGGCGCTGTTTGTCGGAGAGTGGAGTGTACGAGCAAGTACGCACTCTCTCAGACACTGCGTACGCACCCGTGGGTCCTTTGTAAGAAGCGTCTTGACTAGATCCTGCAGCTCTCGCGAGTACAAGGGTGGCAGCGCAGGCGGCTCAGCGTTCATGATCTGGAAGACGACTGCGCCGAGTGCTTTGCCGCTGAACGGAGGCGAGAAGGTCGCGAGCTCGTGCAGGATGCAGCCCAAGCTCCACACGTCGCTTTTGGCGCCGTATGGCTGATCGTCCATGAGCTCTGGCGACCTGCAGTCGTGTCCGTCAGACGCCGAGTGCACAAGCTACTACAAAGTAGCACCGAGCAGCCTCGGGTTCCGATCCCGGTTCCAAGCACGAGGTTTCACGCACATGTAGTATGGAGTGCCGGCCACCGTCTGAGCGACATCAAGTGTGTGCTGCATCGTTCGCGAGATGCCAAAGTCGCTGATCTTGACGACCCCACTCGCGTCCAGCAGGATGTTCTGTGACGACATTAGCGCTCATACAAGCTCCGCGTTGTGTGCTTTAAGCAGGAGCGAACGCGTACCTTTGGTTTGAGATCTCTGTTCGGAGTTGCAGCGAGCCACGCACAACTTCAGTAAGAACCGTTGACGATATCCCACACTGGCGCTCAACTCTACTAGTACGCGTCGTACCGGTGCAAGATCCGGTTGGTGTGTAGATACTCGAGTGCGAGCGCGATCTGGACAAAGATGCGCATGATCTCCTGCTCACTGATCGGCTCTCCCCTGAGAGGCACACAAGTGGCGTGTGTATGGCAGCAAGTTCACATCAGCGCTTTGGGATACAGCGCACACCTGCTCTCTCTCTCTCTCTCTCACGGAGCTCACCTGTATTGGTACAACCGCAAGAACGCGTCCAGGTCTCCACCGCTTGCGTACTCCATAACGATCGCCGGCTGGTGGTCACTGTCCAGCTCTCCGTCGTAGCCAACAATGTCGACGCATTGCGTGATGTTCGGGTGGTTTAAACGCCGCAGCAGGTCCGCCTCCTGCTTCTCCTGGAGCAGCAGCGGATGAGGGGCTCCGTCTCCGCCTCCGCCTCCACTCGCGAGACGATGTCGATGCGCAACTTTTGCCGCGAAGAGTTGTCCATCCCGTAGCCGCCGCACGAGATGCACGTCACCAAACTGCCCGCTTCCCAGCAGCTCGAGCGTCTCGAACCCTGCGATCATTGCGGTTGCTGCGGGCAGTGTGGTGGAGCTGTCGAGCTGAGTCCGAAAGTAGCCATGTGCCATTAGTGTATTATGTTGACGCAATCAGTGTGGCAAGCTTCACCAAAGCATACTTTATTCAAGTGAAAACATTACCACCCGGGATGGCTCAAATAAAGAGTGAAGGTCTTGTTGATGCGATCAAATGTGGAACGCTTCATCAAAGTATATTTTATTCAAGTGAAAACTTCACCACCTGGGATGGCTCACCAAAGTCACACCACACCACTCCAGCAATGGACTCGAGCGACGACGGCAGCAACAGCGGCAATGGTGTGCGCGTGCGCCGCCGACGCGTGCGACAGCTGCCGACGCAGAGCACCAGCGATGGCGGGATGAGCGATGACGACGACCAGCACCGCCACCGGCAACAACCGGCGCTCGCGTGCACCACCGAGAGTGTAAAGCTGCTGGTGACGCTGCTAAATTGTCTGGCATCCAGCGGCGGCGGCGGCGGCGCCCGCAGGACGCAGCGCATGCGCTGCGACGCCGACCGCCACGGGTTGCTGTTCACAGTCCACTCGCGCGGCAAGGCGCTGCAGATCAAGACGTCGCTGGCGCGCGAGCTCTTCGACAGCTACGCGCTCGTGGCGAACAGCGACGGGATGCACGAGCCGCGCGAGAACGACGAGCTGCAGCTCAGCTTCGCGCTCGACCTGCAGACGCTGGTGGAGTGTCTGTCGGTGTTCGGCTCGGGCGCGCTCGCGACCACGTCGCTGCGCATGAGCTACGCGCCGCAGGACGCGCGCCTCGTGCTCGTGCTGGAAGAGGGCGGCGTGATCTGCGAGTGCGCGCTGCAGGTGCTCGAGCACGACACCAACGACGTGGGGCTGCTCGAGTTCGAGAGCGCGTTCGAGAGCGCGGCGGTCGTCGGGCGCTGCATCATCCAGTCCACGCCGCTGCACGAGGCGTTCGCAGAGCTCTACGACCTCCCGAGCGCCGCGTCTGTGACGATCGCGATGTTCGGCGCGCGTACTGACGGCGGTGGCGGTGGCGGAGGCGGAGGCGGAGGCGGCGGGCGGGCGGGCGGGCGCTCGCGCAAGTGCCTGAGCCTGAGCGCGACCTCCGAGACCGGATCGTGCGAGATCGAGTTCGGCGCGGACTCGAGCGCGTTCATCGAGTTCTTCTGCGCGGCGCATGGCGACGGCGAGTGCGCGGCCACGTTCCACGTCGCGGTGCTGCAGCAGGCGTTTAAGGCGCTCGCGCACTCGAACGAGACGTTCCTGCGCATGAACGCCGACGGCTTCCTCTCGGTGCAGCACATGGTCGAGAGCGGCACGGGCGAGAAGGCGTTCGTGGACGCGCTCATCAGCCCCGAGGAGGGGCCGGCTGTCGAGTGAGGTTCGAAGGTCACAGGCACCACCGGCAGGGCTTCCTAAAATACATTTGCCATATTATTCTGGCAAAATTTCACAATACATTAAGTGCGGAGTTTATACAAACCCAAAATAAAGAATTGCCGTACAACATGGTATTGTATTGACCGCACCATTATTTTGTAGGAAGCCCTGGACACGGGAGGTGGTTGCGAGTGGGTGGGGGTGAGCGCATTGAACAGGGAGCCCATCTTTTCATCTCATAGGGGGGGAGGGTGAACAGCCTGCTGCACAACCGCAGCTGATGCAGCAGCAGCGTCGATCGCGCTTTCGTCGCGTAACGACGGCGTCGGTGGAGGCGGGGCGGCTGGCGGCAGCATGTACCCTTTCCGCCGCAGCGCGCGCATCACGAGCGGCGTGACTGCAAACGTGAGCGGCACGCGGACCGGCGCGAGCAGCTTGAAGATCGCGTAGGCGATCACGAACGCGCCGGCCGAGTGCGCCGCCGTCCCTTTGGCGCTGTCCACGATGCCGATCGACGCGAGCACCGCACTCACGTCCACGCCGTTTGAGACGCAGATGTACGCGAGTGCGATGACCGCGAGCGACAGCACGACGTGTACGCCGAGCCCGACGGCGCCATACTCGACGAAGAAGGCTCGCACGCGCTGCTTCCAGGGGAGACCGCTCTCGTCGCTGCTGGTGGTCGAGGGCGCGTCATCGTATCGCGTCTTCGAGTGCTCCTGCACGCGTGCAGGCACGGCGCTGTCGGTCGATGTGGCAGAACGCAGGCGCGCATCCTCACAGAGACGCGAGTATCCACGAACCTCGAGCGCTAGCAGCAAGTCTGTCTCGTGCATGACGCTGCCGGCGTCCACGCGGAGGCGGAAATGCTGGCAAACGCGCCTGGGAATCACGAGTGGCGGCGAGCCACACCGCAGCACGCTTGAAACGATCGTACGAGGGAGCGTGACGCCGCTTACGTACTTGCCTCCGAGCTTTTCATTCCTGCGACGTGTGTGCACTAGGAAATTGTAAGAAGAGTAGTCAAAGAAATCTTGAACCAGGTTTCGCCTTTTGAAGTCCAATTTCACATGCTCCCTCGAAGGCGGAGGCGATAACAGTGATCGCAAACCAGGTACAGAAGCCTCCCATCGTCTCTCAACCGGCACACTCCACCACTGAAGAACGAGAGGCACAATGCTTGTCTGCGCATGATGCTGCATCGACGAGTGGGAATATCCGCCCTCTATGTGATGGCTACGATCTCGCCAATCTTCACCACCTCGCGTCAACAGCGAGGTACTGCCTGGTGCTTCCAGTTGTGCCGCTAGCTCTGTCGCATTGTCCAGTGATGATCAAACCCTACCCATGCGCGCTCCTTGTCACTCCCGAACTCCTCTCGAAGTGTGAAAACACTCTCTCCTTGGTCGGTTTGGTAAACATACTCGTCCTAGCGATGGCAAAGTCGTACGTCCGCTTTCGAGGTCACACGGCTTTGTGTGCCTCGACTCGACCTCTGTCTGCCCTGCAACCAAAGCGGGCGGTGTCTTACTGCCTTTCGGTTGACACCATCCAAGAGAAGGCACATCCTCAACTCATTCAGTATCGATGGGTGGACTCGGACGAGCGAACGCTTGTCAGCGTGACAGCGAAAGTGTCCAAGTACTGAGATCGAAAGCGAGACGGCGGAGGTGCTGCTTCATGCGCAGGTCGGACTACGCTCATACTCCTACAGATTTCGCCTGTTGCAGCGGAACACACTCTCTTCACCCGATCACACCATTGGAAGCTGCTGGACAACGGAGGACACTGGACGCATTCGAAGTCCATTCAAATAGGCACATGCTTGAGCCACTGAAGGGCAGAGAGTGAAGCCGATAGAGAGAGAGAGAGAGAGTCGCTCCTTTTGCACCGATCTTTGTTCGGGTTTGTTGGTGTGTGTGCGCTGGTTGTGACATTGTCCGATGCTCGGATCTTCCGCTGCGCGGCGCGCCGCTCTGCGAGGACGAACGCATGGTATCCAGATGGGGTATCGGTCAGCTCGGTTGTAGAGTAGTAGTACATACTCAAGCTCTCTCTCTTTCTTTCTCTCACTCTCTCTATCGCGGCGACAGAGTTGGTAGCACGAACACCAACGATCGAGTATGTACAACAACATGCACCAGGACAACAAGCATGTGTTGCTGGTCTCGTCTATGCATGAAAGTTGAAGTCGACTGTTATTAACTCAATGAAAACCCTGTGGATTCCATTTTGAGCTTCCATTTTTTGTGAAAAAGCTCTCGCCAGCCAATCAACACGTTTCGTGCATCTTCAAACCCTCAAAAGATCCGTGCACGAAACCTCAAAGCCACCAAAACGCTCGAAAACGCTCTTGCCGCTCTCCTCGACGCGTCGCGCCTTCTCCTCACGACCTGCTATTCCTAGTGCGCGCTCGGCACTCGGGGCACTCGGCTGGCACGGTGAACATACCCCCGCTTCCGCCTGTGTGAGCAGCTCCAAACGCAAAACCGACCACAGCGAAACAGCGAAAGAAATATACGGCCAACGCCCATGGAAACGCCCACGCGAACTTCATTTTTAAACCAGCGCTCGAAGCCCTCAAGAGCTCCGAAGCGCCTGCCTTCCTGCCAAGGCGCCGCCCCAGCGACGCCCACAGCTCCGATCGCACACGCGCTCTCCGCGCGCGTTCCGTTCGGCGCTGCAACTGCTGCTCGCGCGCGTCATTTTCGGATCACTTGGGGATCTCGGAGTCGCTAGCTAGGGGGCAGCGCGAGATCTTCAAGCGGCGCACACGCACGCGCAGCGCATGACGGGGCTCGTGAGCGACGAGCGCGTTACGAGGCTCAAGCCACAGACGCTGCCGCGCGACGTGACAATGGCCGACGTGGCTGGAGGCGGCGACATCAGCCCGACGTGGCGTGTCGCGTACACGGCCGGCGATCGCACGCGAGGGCTCGTGGAAGGTGTGTGTGCGTATTATGTGTACGACTATAAAGAGCCTGAGCAAAAGAGAGAGAAGAGACTGAGCAGCGGGTGATACGCAGCCGAAGTGATCTCGGCCATCGAGTACGACCGGTCGGGCGACTTCCTCGCCACGGGCAACAAGGGCGGGCAGATCACGATCTACTCGCGCAACGGGGCCCACTCGCCGAATGTGCGTCGACTGGGCGTGTGGCTCGGTGATCGTGTGCGTGGCTGGCGATGTACGAGACAGTGAGACGGAGTGACGCGCGTGCGTGTGCGAGCAGAAGGACTCGGTCAAGTTTGGCGGCACGCGACAGGGGGTGACGCAGTACCGGCCGTACACGGACTTCCAGAGCCACAATGCCGAGTTCGACTACCTCAAGAGCCTCGAGATCGAGGAGAAGATCAACCAAATCAAGTGGGGCCGCGCGTCCAACAATGCGCAGTACTTACTCTCGACAAACGACAAGACGATCAAGCTCTGGAAGGTCTGCGAGCGCAACGTGCGCGAGGTCACGCAGTACAACGCGCAGGCGTTCGGCAGCGGCGGCGGCGGCGGCGCCAGCGGACTCGGCAAGCCCACGGGCTACAGCTCTATCCGCCTGCCGCAGTGCTCGGTGCGCAACCGCGTGACCGCGAGCACCGCCAAGCGCGTGTACGCGAACGCGCACACGTACCACATCAACTCGATCGCGCTCAACAGCGACGGCGAGACCTTCATGTCCGCTGACGACCTGCGCGTGAACCTCTGGAGCCTCTACCGCACGGATCAAAGCTTCAGTGCGTAGAGGATGCGCTGAGAGGCACGGCAGTGTGGAGAGGTGGGTGGGATGGTGGGGTGATAGCAACTGACGGACGTTGGGGGTGGGTGGGTGGGGTGCGCTTTGTTTCCGGTAGACATCGTGGACATCAAGCCGAAGAACATGGAAGAGCTCACGGAGGTGATCACGGCCGCCGACTTTCACCCGTCGCACTGCAACATCATGATGTACAGCACGAGTCGCGGCGCGATCAAGCTCGGGGACATGCGCCAAGCTGCGCTCTGCGATTCGTATTGCAAAGGTGCGCTTATGAGCCGGAACCGCAACAGTTTGGAAAACTGCAGGGAGGAGGAAGGGGGTGGAAGCAACTCACGCAACCACTGACGCGCGCTGGCAGTGTACGAGGATCAGGAAGACCCAGAGGCGCGCAGCTTCTTCTCGGAGATCATCGCGTCGATCTCGGACATCAAGTTCTCACCGGACGGCCGCTACATCATCGCGCGCGACTTTCTCACGCTCAAGATCTGGGACGTCAACATGGACTCGCGGCCAGTGCAGACGATCAACGTAAGCGACGTCGTTCTGCTGCTCCCTGTTGGCGGTTCGGCGGTTGTTGGATGCGGGAGGGACCGAACAATCACTGAACGACTCTGGCTGACGGACTGCTTTGCTCGTCGCTCGTACTGTGCGCACTCCACGCTGGCCGACAGATCCACGAGCACCTCCGCCCGCGCCTGGGCGACCTCTACGAGAGCGACTGCATCTTCGACAAGTTCGAGTGCGCCGTGAGCGGCGACGGGAACAACTTCATCACCGGGTCGTACAACAGCGAGTTCCACATATATGACCGCTACGGCCGCAGCGACATCTGCCTGTCGCCGAGCCCGCGCGCGCCGCGGCGCCACTCAATGCCGCATCACATGATCGCGCAGCAGATCGCGGGTGGCGGCGGCGTTGGCGGCGCGGCACCGTCCGCAGCCGAGACGGACTCGCTCGATTTTTCGCGAAAAGTGCTGCAGACGAGCTGGCACCCGACGCTGAGCGAGGTCGCGGTCTCGATCCGCAACAACCTGTACGTGTACAGCACGTGAGGCGCCGGAGAGAGCAGCGACAGCAGCAGGCAGACCAAGTTAGTGCCCGCGCGCTCGAGAATGAACTCTTGTCCCCCCCCCTCCTCCCACCTGCGTGTCTGTGTGAGAAGCAAAGCTTTGTGTACGTGTTGCTAGAACGAGGTAGCATTGCTGTTGATAAGATAAAGAGATGAAGCAGATGCCAACGACACTTGCTACGTCAAGATCGCCTTGAACTCGTCGAACTCGATCTCGCCACTGCCGTCGACGTCCAGCTTGTTGATCATCTCCTGTTCGCCCCACCACCCACCCATCCACAGCCGCAACAGCCAACGTATCAGACCACGTCGATACGATTGCGAGCAGCACCGAAGCTGTGTTCGCACAGACCTCGATGTTGATGGTGAGACCGAAGTCGCCCTTGATGATCTTGACGAGCGTCTCCTTGCGGACGAAGCCGCTCTTGTCCGTCTTGCCACCGCACGCCACGAAAGCGTCGACTGCGGCGAGATGCGGTTGAAAAATCACACACGCACACACCACAGAAGTAGCGGCACACGTCAGAACAGCATCGCTCCCGTGAACTGAACGACCGCAGGCGAGCCTGAACGCACTCATATCGCTGTCGTCTTCGTACAGCGCGGCGCGGTCTTTCTGGTTGTCGATCACTTGGAGAAACTCGGCAAAGTCTGCCGCCCCACACGCAAACTCGGCTCCGTCTCAGCGCTCGTTACAGAACAGCCTGCTCCTTTGTTCGTACTCGTCGTCCTCTTCCACCTACCGATCGCGCCGCTCATGTCCTCATCAACCTCACTGATCATTTGGAAGAGCTCTTCCTCCGTTGGCTGTTGCCCCATGGCTGAGGAGACACACGAATGAATCGAGTCGGCCTCGAGCGAGAACAGTGACAACACCACTTGCTCTACCCAACCGCGTCGGTTGCAAGCGTACCTTCGAGTACCTGGCGCAGCTCCCACACATCGATCGTGCCGCTTCTGGACTCATCAAACACTTGTGTGGGTAACGACGTCGAGGACCACGAGAACACACCATTGCTTGTATATCACACCCTCCACTGTCAGAAGACGCACCGGTCCTTGTCGAACGCCAAGAACGCCTCCCGACACGCGTCGATCTCGTCCTGGGCGAGCACCATCGTGTTCTTGAACGGCTTCGACGTCTCTTGCTCTATGCTCTGTGATCCTCCTGCGCCTGCTCGAAAAGTGGCCACAAATACTCGACGATGTCAGTCACTGAACAGCACTTGACTGTCGCGAAGCGAGCGTTGCTCCGCGACAACCAAGCGCGAAAACTTCGCGTTGCGCTTCATTCAATGTGATGGTCTTGGGCCACAACGTGTGTCCAACGCGCGAGATCCGATCCTGTCAATCACTCGATTCTTAACGGA
>SMMQ01000077.1:0-10269 GCA_008271595.1 [Pythium] brassicae (nom. inval.) | reverse complement strand
CGTGAGTGGCATTTTGCTTGCAGAGTTCAAGACCACCATTCGCCGAGCATGCTGGCTCAAAAGCGAACCCCTCGTGTAGCGCCTGGTTTGGGTTTCTCCGATCTGAACTTGCTCGTTACAGAGCAGTTTGTGTGCTTTTGAGAAATTGTGCGGTCGTACACAACTTTCGGTGATAATTTTGTCTTGCTTTTTGTATGTCATTTTTGGCACTATTTTTTGTCCGCCTGTATAAATGTCCTGATTTCCTTCTATTGACGCTTCAAGAACGCCATTTTCAACTGAAGTAAGTGTATTTGGCGTCTTTTAATCAGGAGAACAGGATGTCTAAATCGAATGGTCTAATTCAAAATATTGACGAAGTTACGATGAAAAGAGGGTTGGCATTAACCATTTGTCCCGCAGTGTACAACCACTGACTCCACATACTGCTTTCGAAAACATGTAACTAAGGCCAGCTACTTTTTAGCACTTTCCTATAAATGTGAAGAACGCCAAACAGACGAATGCGCGCCGCCCGCGAAAGGCTCTGGATTTGTGTGGACATTTACTAGTTCATTTTTTAAAAAATTGGCCGGCTTATTATCGATATCGCTTAAATACGTTTTATGTATCTGTACCGGTACTGTAGCACTTGGTAAAGAGTGCTGTTATTTTTGACAGATTATATTGTTTGAGGCGTCTTCCACAATGGAGAATCACACGCAACACGTATGGAAGACGCCTCAAACGATATATACACCCACACATGCAAATGCGCTTCTCGTTCACAGTGGGGACGTCACAGTCTTCAACCGAGGTGCTCCTTTCTCATCCAATCTCGGTGCCAGCCGTGCTTTTCATACAGAGACGAAGTCAGTCTTCTCAATCAATGCGAACGATATCAGTCGCAGGGGATGCAAACGCGCTTTTCATTCAGTGTCTAAGTCAACTGTCTGTTGGTAAGAGTCAACTGCCTTTTTCAAGAGCCCTTTCCACTGACATTGATAAGGGAGTGGCTCGGTTGAAGACAGTGTCGTCCCCACCGTATGCTATTTATATGCATGCATTAGGTCACTCAGCGTCAGAATCAATGGGCTTATGATGATGACGAGCGGTGTATCTTCATCTTCGAGTACCTTCATATTTCAATACCCTTAAAAATATTATTAATAAAAACTGAATGTTGACTGTCGGTCTCTCGTGCAACATTGTTCACACGATGTCGCGCGAGCACAAACCCTTTTTAACAAATGAAATTCAAATATGAACGTTATAAACTCAACATTTAACACATCAACTGTTGAAAATTGATATTATACATTCATTATATGAACTGATACAGGGTATGCGTTTATAGTAGACATTCAGAATCTCTCCCAGAACATGATGAAATATCCACCTAGATTTGGTGATTAGCGAAATTGCCGATTTGGCAATCACACTCTCTCTCCAAAAGAGCTCGACATCGAAATGGTGGCCACCAGCAGTGGCGACGCTCAACTTGAAGCTCCAGACGATGTCAGCGAGGACGAATCCCTCGACGCGCACCACGCCGACAGCGTGCAACGCTTCGCGGCGCAGCTGCGCACGCAGTTGCTGCACTGGGAGCCCTCAGTCGCCGCCGCCGCTGCCAGCGATCCGCGCACGCGCGCGTTTGTCGACGCGCTGACCACCATCGCCGCGCTGCCAGTGGACGCGCTGGGCATGGAGACGCGGCGGCTGCTTGTAGACAGCGGCGAATGCGATGGGGAGGCCGGGGACGCGGCGGCGCGTGTCGTGGCGGCGCTCGACTGCCGCGACGTGCGGCTCAAGTGCAAGGCGGCGAGCGCGCTCGGCTCGCTCTGCGTGTCGCGCGTGGCGGGGCAGCGGCTGCTCGAGCTGCACGGCGCGGCGGCGCTGCGCTCGCTCGCGCGCATGGCCACGAGTCGCAACCGCTGGGCGCAGGCGGACGCACTCGCTGTGCTCGGGTGGGTGGTGGTGATCGCGGACGAGCGCGCGCTGGCGCAGGTCGCGCGGCTGCTGCCCGCCGTCGTGGCCACGCTGCGCGCGAGTGTGGCACGAGGAGACGCCGCCAACGACGGTGACGAGGAACACAGCGCCACTGGCGGCGGCGGACTCAGAAGGCGGCACGCGGAAGCGGCCTCGACAGAGGACGCGTCCAACCTGCGCGTGTACGCGCTCGTGCTGCTGCTCAACTTCTTGCAGCGCGACGCCGGCGTGTTCGGCGCGGCGTCGCAACTGCAGCGCCCGCTGCTCGACGCGGCGAACGCGGTGGTGGCCCAGCTGAACGCGGCGGACGCGGCCATGGATCCGGCCGAGTTTGTCGAGGTCGCGCGCCTGACCGTCACGCTGCTCGGGCTGCTCGTGGACCAGCACGAGGACGTCGCCGCGCGCGTGCTCGAGCGGCGGATGCTGCCGACGCTGCTGCGTCTGCGGCAGACGCTCGCGCGTGCGCGGGCCGAGGGGCTGATCGGCGACGGGGGCGTCGACGGACTCGCGGCGAGCGACGCTACGGACCTGGAGGAGCGCGTCGCGGCGATCGTCGCGGCTGTCGTAGCACGCAGATGATAACACGCCCGGGTGGAGTGAAGAAGGGAGGGAGAGAGGCTCCAATGTAGTCGTCGTGGACTCTCACTCTCACACAAACACACAGAAGGCGGAGCCTAGAGAAGGTCAGGCGGGCAGCTACTGGCCAACGCTCGGTCGATACTGCGCGGACTCGGAGACCGAGCGCGCCAGCGCCGCGCCTCTGTTGATGCCGCCCACAGCGATGTCGTCGGCCGAGAAGCTGGTCGGCAGCAGCTCGTCCGGCTCCTCCGCGACCCGCGCCGACGCCGACTTGAGCGTCCACGAGCTCGGCGGGTACGCAAAGTTGAGCTCGCCCCCGACCTCGCGCTCGATCATCACGGCGTCGCCCGTGATGCTGATCATGTTGTACACCTGGTTCCGGTACAGCTGGCTCGACTCGATCGGCACGAGCCGGAACGTGAGCATGGCGTTGCCCCCGAGCGACCGCACGTGCGCGCGCGCGATCGCGATCGCCTCGTTCACGAAGAGGTGATAGAACGCGCCGAGCCCGCCGCTCTCGCGCACGGTCCAGCTCTCCTTGATAAAGTGCAGCGTCACGCGGCCGAGGTACCGCGTCACGTGCGCGTTCGGGATGTACGCGAGCGGTGTGAGCTCGATCCACTCGCGCCCGTGCGACGCCGACGAGGACGAGGACGCCGACGTCGACGCCGACGTGCCGAACCGCGCGCCGCTCGGGTGCGCGATCCCGCGCAGGTGCGACAAGCCAGCGGCAGCGTGGAGCGGCGTCGGGATCTGCAGGCGGCTCCTGCCCGAGAGCTCGATGTCGAGCACGGCCGGCGCGTCTCGGCTGCGGTCGCCGCTGCTCGGCTCGCTGAAGAGTCCCTGCCTCGCCCGCTCCTCCAGGTCCAGTGCGAGCGCCGCCTCCGCGAGCATCGCGTCCATGGGCTCCACGGCTCGCCCGAGCAGCACCATGCCGATCAGGACCACCTCGATCTGCAGAGGGACACGACGCGCGAGGCAACAGAGACATATGAAGGGGTTACAACGCCAGCCTGCAACTCGGTTTGGAAAGGGGGGCAGAGTGTTCGCTTACCATCGTCTCGGAAGCCACCGACGTGCGCGTCTTCACGCCGCAGATCGCGCACGGAGCGTACGAGCGGATTTTGAAGAGCAGGCTGCGGCATCGAGCACACGCCGGGTGGAACCCAGCAGCCAGGCGAGCGAGGGGCCAGTCAGCACATCGGACAGCGCAGATCAGATTATTGTGATGAAGATCCGGGACTGCACTTGTACCTTGCGAAGAGCTCCTTGAACACGACCGAGAGCAGCTCGTTCAGGCGCGTGTCGCGCATGCGGTCTTCGTCCCACTCGACGCGCTTCATCGAGACGACGAGGTGGACGTTCTCGCCCGGCACAAAGTCTCCGGGCAGGCGATCCGTGTTGCACATGTAGATGCCCTGCGCACATGCGAGCGTGTGAGGCGCGAGCATCCCGAGCGCCGACAGCCGCACCGCCACTGGGCGCCACGCAGTCAACGGCACCTGCGGCAGCTCCTGCTCGATCAGCACGGACATCAGGTCCTCGTCTGTCTCGTCGTCGATCTCCAGCACGAACGTGTCCTTCGAGTCGCTGTCGGCGCCAGGAGCGGACGCACAACAATCGCCGGCGACGTTGTCATCAGCCAGCCCCCTCTTCCCCCCTTCAGCACTTCAGCCCATCAGCCCCGCACAACACACACCTAAAGCCGTCGGCAAGCGCCTCCTCCTCCGACTCGGAGCTCGACTCGGACGACGAGCTCAAGTTCTTGCCCTCGTTCTCCGCTGTCGCCCCTGACGTCACGGAGCTCAACGCGACGCCCGACACGGAGCCGCTGGCCGCGCCGACAGCGCCTGGCGCAGTCTCCGGCGCCGACCCCGCGGCACTCTTGCTCTCTTTCGTCGACTCGGCCGCCGCTGCGAGCTGCAGCTGTTGGAGCTGCTGTTGCTGCTGCTGCAGCTGCGCCTTCCGACGCATGCGGCGCTGCGCGAGCCGAGCCTGCGTCGGGGGCAGCAGGAACCGCTTGAACCCCCTGCCGTCGTCGTCGACAGCCACGCCAAGCGACTGTTGCGCTCGCAGCGCGCGGCTGCCAAAGTACTCGTGCTCCGGCTGCACGACGCTCACGCGGTCCCGGTGCAGCTGCACAGGACGACACGAGTGCACGACACACTCGCCGATCAGTTCGCTGGAAATGCGACAGCCGACAGGGACGACGAGCGCGCTTGCCGAGCCAGCGCCAGCGCGTGACAACCTACCTTGTCCTTGTTGAACGTGCTCAGCGCCTCGATCTGGTTCTGCAGCTTCACGAGTCGTCGGTCCTCGTCGTCCTTGACCTGCGGCCGCGAGAGCACTCAGAGCGGTCCAAAAGGCCACGCCACCCATTGCGAACAAGCGCCGTACGTCAATGTTGCGCTCAATGCGGAGCGTCGGAGGCGACGGCAGCGCTGGCAGGTAGAGGCCGGTGCCGGTGATCAGGCCGATAATCAACGAACCGCCAATCTGTGAACATCGTCACCACACACACAGGCACCACACGAGGCACCATCAGGGTCAGGAGGAGATCGTCGACAGTCCTTCCACGACGCTAGCGACCGCGACAGTCGGTAGCCGCACCTGAATCTGCGAGTCGAAGCCGAACACAGCGTTCACACCGAGCACTTTCATCTTCACGATCAGCTGCAGCGATCCACGACATCAGTCAGCCCCACAGCGTCGTGCTCCAAGCCAACACAGGACAGCAGTCGACGCAGCAGCGCATATAGCGCGAACCACCGACCTGGCGGTACAGCTCGTACTCTAGGAACGGAAGCGACTCGGACACGATCGTCGCGTTCACGTCGCCCGCTCCTTTCCGCCGCTGGCGGCACACGCGCGCCTGGATGAACGTGCCTTTCCCCATCATCGCGAGCCCCGGCGGCGGCTCGATCGACGCGATGAGCATCTCGGGGACCCACTTGTTGCCGCAGATCCCGCACCGCACCATCCGCATGCTGGCACGGCACGCAGCACGCCACAGTGGATCAGTTAAGTAGTACAGTGCAACAACACTGACAGCACGCTCCGTTCAGGGACGACGCACGCACGCACTTGGAGAACGGAGCGAGCGAGCGCGAGTACGGGATGTGGCACAGGAGACACGGCGAGATGTTCACGCGGTTCTTCCTGCCAAGCAACACGCCGTGAAGTGAGAGGAGGAGGGAACCCCACAACGACTTTCGACAGTGAGTACGAACCTGCTCTTCGCACGCGGGGCGTGGAAGTCGGTCGTGGACCCTGTGTGCGGCAGCGCGGGGCTCCGACGACCGACGAGGTCCGGCGTGCCTGCGACCAGCGGCGAGGCAGACGGCAGAGACGCGATCTCGTCTGCGTCGTCGGTGCTCACACTCTGGTCGCGCTTGCGCTTCTCCCGCGTCGGGTTCTTCAACACCGCGGCGGTGCCTCTAAACGATACCGTCCAAGAGCAACAGTAGTTAGACGAAGCCAGTCGAACGACACACCATCGCGTCGGTCGTTGCTGTCGTCCAGCGCGCGCGCACACACACACTCACGTGGCTGAGATCACACACACGTCGTCGTGGATCGTGCACGACTCTGTGTATCCGATGACAAACGGGCACTGCAGCGACTGCGCATGCGCTCGGATCTGCTCGGGTCATGGCACCAACGACGACTGCCCTGTCAGCCCAACGCCACCTCGTTCACGAAGAGACCACACAGCATCGTCCAGCGCACTTCTTCTCGCAGCTCAAGCCACCACGAGTCCCGCGTTTCCTGGTCCGCCAGCTTCGTCGCCAGCTTGCCGAGGTACTTGACGGACCGCGCGCTCACGACGCCGCCGAGCCGGATCCGCGTCGACGGGCTGAAGACCTTGAGCGTGATCAGTTGGATCTCCTGTCACTCGGGCGAACGCAGCAGCAAGGATCAAAACAGCGCTACGTGAACACTGAGCCCACATCCCGCCCACCGGCACTCGCAACGCCACACGCACGTCGTGCACAGAGATGTTGAAGGCCTCGGGCGGCTTTGTCGGCATCGGAAAGCGGCGCGGCAAGTATCGCGGGGACGCGACCGTGTCGAGCGCGTCCACGGACGGCAGCGCCGGCGGCTGCTCGTCTTTCGCCAGCCCCGGCTCGCCGTCGCTCTCGTCGCTCAGCTCGTTGCGCTGGGAGCTCGCGCCGACGTCGCCGCCCGACGGGTCGCTCTTCCCCACGGGCGTGATGTAGCACGCGGTGCCGCACGCGCGCGCCACGAGCCCGCTGTCGCCCTCGACGTCGAAGAACTGCTTGTACGCCAGCACGGCGTTGCCGCCGAGCTCCAGCGCCTTCTTGCCCACCTACGACAACACGACAGCGCGCAGGCCGCACGACACGCGTCAGTGGGTTGGCGAGTGTGAGAGAGAGACGACGACGGCGGCGGCGGTGGCGACAGCGTCGTCGTCTGTCTCTCAGCCGCGCACCAGCGTGACGACTTGCGACGAGAGCTTGTAGAGCAGCAGCTGGCGGTGCTCGTTGCTCCTGCGCGACGTGCGGAAGTTGTCGCTCCACGAGTACTCGGGGTCCGCGTGCACGACGAGCTCCTCGACAAAGCCGAGCATCGTGTCGATGCGGTAGAGGCTCGGGTCGAGCGTCGAGAGCCCGAAGAACTGCACGCCCGCGGACGACTCGCGGAACGGGTTCACGTCCCCGAAGTAGTGCAGTCGCACCACGAGGCTCAGCTCGCAGCGCACGCCCAGCAGCGTGTCGTACACTGGAAACCAGCCCTGGATCACGTGCCCGTCGCGCATGAGCAGGCAGTTCAGGTCCACGTATACGACGCCGATCGTCTGCACTCGCACGGCCCGTCCCATTCATGAAGAGCTCCCCAGTCAGCGTGCCGTGTCAGCCCGCAACGATACGAGCCACACAAACTGGAGATACACGACAGAGCCATCCATCCACACGCACAGCGTCGCTCGTGTACACGTCGTGGTCCATGAGCTTGAACTCGATCGGCTGGCTCTGCAGCACCGAGTCGTCGGCGACGTCGAAGCGGAACTCCTCGTCCCACTTGGGGTTGAGCGTCTTCTTGGAGACCGAGGACTTGGCCTCGAAGGACGCGAACGTGATGCCTACGTATGCGTCCGAGAGCTTGCTGCTCGCGCGGTCCATCGCCGGCAGGCCGCGCGCCTCCACGAGCCGGATCTTGATCGTGCACGGCATACTTTTCGATGATGAGCTTCAAGCCCGAGGTTGAAATGATAAAACCAGTGAAATAATGCGCACACCACTGTTGCCATAGTGAAGCCAAGTAGGTTCCGATTGACTTGGTTTCAGGAAGCAGCAGTCTCGACGTGGCGATACCAATGCATTTTTCGGTATCGGCACGTCGGCAAGGCATCCAGCGCCAGTCGTTTTCAGTTGTCAAACTGCCGAAAGCCAAGCAGGGCGAGCAGGTCGAGCAGGTTGAGCAAGAGAGAGAGCGCGTGGGGGAGGAGGAGATCGACAGGGAACGGATGAGCCCTCGTGCGTGTGTGTGTGCGTGTGATTGTGCCTGTTTTACCACTACAGTAGAAGAAGAAGAAGCAAAGTCGGCTCTGCTCGGTTTGGGACGGCCGCGGGTGTCACCACCAGTGGCGGCGGTCCTTCAAGCATGAGCCGATACGGAGCAGTCTCATTTTCAGATGGGCGGCATGGCGCAGTGGCCGCTCGTTTAGTTCTCGGGACTCACATGACAGACAGACAGTCGCGTGTGCGTGTGTAGCGTAGCTGTATGGGAATGGAGGTGTGTGTATATGGATGTGCTGCAACGCATGAAAGCGCGGGTCTCTTGCTCTATCGGCGGCTGTAGAGGCGCTCGGACGAGTTCACCTGCCGACTCGAGCGCGTGTGCTTGAGCAGCAGCGCCGCCTGCGTCGTCCCCGGCACCACGAGCGACCTACGCAATTGTACGAGAGGGGAGACGCCACCGTAGCGAGCACCAGTCAGTGACGCAATACACACCACACTAGGCACCATGCACGGCGCCACCCGACTCTTCTTCTTCTTCGTCCTCCTCCCCACACGCACTGGATGAACGGTTCGAGCTGCTCGAGCGTCCACTTCTCCTGGACCTGGAAGAGCTTCTCAAAGCGCTGCTTCGCGTCCAGCGGCAGGTCCTCCTCCGGGAAGTACACCACGCGCGCCGCCTTGCCCTTCCCGGTCTTGGTGAGCGCCACGCCGCGCAGCATCGCCGCGCTCACCGCCACGCTGTCCGGCACGCGCAGCGCCCACTTATCCATGAACTGCTCGAGCGCCCAGCCGTCGCCGTCGCTGCCCGCAGCGGCCTGCTCCTCGAACAGCTGCCGGGCAACAAAGCCCGCAACCTTGCTCGCCTCGAGCGTGCACCGCTCCTCGCCGTCGCCGTCCACTACGGCGCCGTAGATCTTGCAGCACTGCCGGAGCGCGACCAGCGGGTGGTCTAGCGCGGCTTGGAGCCGCGCGAGCGGGATCCCGGGCGGCGCGAGGCAGTCCCAGTCGTTCTGCACGATCGCGTCGAGCAGGTCGCCGAACACGCGGGACTGGTACGCGGCGCTCAGCAGCCACCACGCGCCTGGCCGAAGCGTGCGCAGTCCTCCCCCCAGTTAAGCCGCCATCCACGCAAGGAGACAAGCGATGCGCCGCCCACCGCCCATTCCACGCACCGGCGTCGTTGAACGCGTGGAGCTGCTCGAGCATCGCGAGCACCTCCTGCTCGCTCGCTTGGAGCGCCAGCACCAAATCCTCGGTCGTGTGCAGCTTGTGGCGCTTTGCGCGCTTCTGTGGCGCCGACGCGCTCTGCCGTACACAATTACACACACACACATACCAGCAACGGCCACTCAGCTCGTCTTCGATCATCTTCACCAGCAGCGCCAACACTGGCCATCTCACCTCGTCGGAGGGCGTGTGCTCGAACGGCGACTCCATCAGCAGCGCCTTGAGCCGCATCACGTCCGGGCCCTTTGGCTGAAGCTGCGACCGCCTCGTTATCATAGGATTAGCGCTATGCAAGCAGCACTAGCAACTGCGCCGCCCCTCTCTCTCCTCTCTATCTCACACACACTCGGCACGCACCACAAAGTGCGACCTGGCGGAGCCGTGCACCACGATCTCCCGCCTCCCGCTCGCACTTTCGCCGTCGGTCGGTTCCGGCGCGCTCCACGCCGTGTGGCGCGTCAGCAGCCGCAGGTTCGACGTGTCCTCCTTCGCCAGGAAAAACGACTTGGCGGGCGTGCACAGCACGGCGCGCTCGTGCGGCTCGCCCACAATGAACACCCTAGTGATAAACGTGAGGGAACTGCGTGTGTTCGACGGCAGCTTGCAACAGCGGAAGCGCGCACCGGTCGCCTGCGCGCAGCGCCTGCTCCACATCCGCGTTGAGCTCCACGAGGCGGAAGCGCGCGCCGGAGAAATCGCGCGCGGTCACGACCACCTGCTCCGCGCGCGCCTGAGCTTCGGTGGGCGTCATAATTGGGACGAAACGCAATTTGTCCACCGCCAGAGTCAAACTGTTCAGTGGACAAAGTGCGACTTCAGCGGTCCAGGTTGTCCAACCTTGGAGCAACAGGACTAAAGTACCAGGCATGAACTCCACTCGTGACTGCACGACTGATCAATGCTTCCAGCTGATGTGGACTCTCGTGGCGCGCAACAACCAGCGACAGCGCATTCATACTGTCGCTTCCCTGTTCACACTGCGGCTTTGTCGGCAAAGCATGGCTCGCCAGAC
>SMMQ01000648.1:0-14864 GCA_008271595.1 [Pythium] brassicae (nom. inval.) | reverse complement strand
GCCGAACAGAATCTCGCCTTCTCACTGCAATAGGTAGATAGACAGCTAACTTATGCTGAGCCGAGTGCTCCGCCTGCACTCAACGCAGCAACCAACTAATGTATCACCACTGCATTCTTCGCGCACCATATCTAACACCCCTGCACTGCAACGCAAGGCAGACAGCACGAAGAACCAAATCCACAGTAAAATTGCAAGACTGACAGCACGAAGAATGAGATCGTGACATCATTCGCGACAACCTGGTTCCTGCTCTCGTTGACGCGGGACGAGTTAGAATCGACGCTTTCGAGTGGCTGAGTACAGAGTCGTTAACGTATATACGTTCGTCGAAGTGCAGCTTGGTTGCTGCGTTGAGTGCAGGCGGAGCACTCGGCTCAGCATAAGTTAGCTGTCTATCTACCTATTGCAGTGAGAAGGCGAGATTCTGTTCGGCGCACTTGGAGTCTCAGCTAGTTTCGCAAACCGTCTCGAGCGTCTCGATGCTATCTCTTCGTCCAAGGTGCATGTGGATCGAGAAAGGCACTCGCCGACCGCTGACGAGCACGCCTGGGTGGTCCTTCTGTCGGTACGCTGACGGCATGCGCACGAACGTCTCTGGTCCTGGCGGCGTTGGCGTTGGCAGCGGCGGACACGCTGCGTCAAGGAACGCTCGGATGAACGACACGCGCTTCTCCTTGACCTGTCGTCGCTTCTCGAGCGCGCTTTTGTCTTCCACTTGGCGGGCACGGCGGTGGAGGTGGAGGCGGTCCCTGATCTTGCGCCACGTGGACTGCTTGTCGACAGAATCGGTGCGGGCACCCACGTCCATAGTGCTCTTGGTAGGCGGGAGAGCGGAGTCCAAGGTCGTTCGAGACTGTGGCTGTGTCATGATACTGGTTCTGTTGTCGCAGTGCAGCTTGTGGCAGCTGTGTGTGCAGCGTCCGTTTGGAAAATGAGAGCGATGCACGCAGCAACAGGCGATATGTGGAGCTGGAGAACAATGAACCCACACAGCGCTGGCACAAGTGTGACCGTCGCAGATGGCGGGCGAAAGAGAGAGAGCGAGAGAGAGCGAGAGCGAGCTAGAGTTGAGTTGGCGCGCTGGGATTAGTCCTTCGCTCCCCCAGGACAGTCGATGCGGCAAAACACAAAACACGACCTTTTGGGCCGGCTCTACGAGTGATGGTCTTGTATAAAGAATGAATGCTGAAACGACTCGACATACACTCCGCACATCCATTCCGCCCACCCAAGGTGCCTCGGCACGTTCAGCCCGTGTTCCGACTGGCGGCGCTCTACCGACTTGGCTCGGCTCACACTCTTGCGTTTGTATCGACCGTGACCAGCACCAATGCTGTGGCTGGCTGACTGACTGCCACGCGCTTTGCAAGCAGAGCGTTTTTGAATCCTGGCCGCCACGACCATATGCTTCTTGTTGCTTCTTGTTGCAGCTGGCCATTGGTGGTCACGCCACGATGTGGTGTCCGCAATTTAGTGGCCATGATGGCCATGATGTCTGCTTCAGGTGTGCTGAAGCGAATAGCACCTGCGAGGCGTCGAGAGAGGAAGCGAGGGAGTGAGAACACCGTTTCGGCCTGTAGGTACTGTACTGTTCTGAAGTCGCTGGTACCTGCCTGTACTTGCGAATCCTTTGCGATCCGAGTAAATATTGCAGGCGCACAAACAGGTACGAGTGGCGCTGAGTCTGGGTGGCACCAGGCTGCTTGCCCAGCGCCCCAATCAACACAACACCGCAGCACGCCACATAGCATATTGTGAGACTCCGTACTGTTGCAAGGCATGGCAGCAGCACGCCGACTTTAATCTCAACGAAGGGTGGCGACGCGACTCGGTCTTCCGGGCTCGTGGTCTCAGTTTGTTGTCTAGGGCTTTTGACACGCAGAAGCCAACTTTGCCGCGCGTGCTTCTCTTTTTCAGAATGATGCAAGAAAGTCAACGTTCAAGTTTCAAATTTGGTATCGGTACTCCTGATCGCGTTTGTACACACCTTCATCGCCACGGCTTGGACGACCTGGCGGCGGGGCCGCGGACGACCAGAAAGAAGTGCGGCCACATCGGCGAGTGCAGTGCGCAGAACGCAAAGACCGACGAGCGAGCAAGGCAAGTGTCTGTGCGACTCTGTGGTGCGGTGCGGCCGGAGCCGCCCAAAGTTCAGAAAAAGATGGCGCATCACGCGGTGCTGCTGGCTTTTCTTAGGCTCGACTAAGCTGGAAAACTGATTGGTGTCGACTGTCGCATGCACCAACACCGGGAGATTCCATACAAAAAGCAAGTCACGCGCGGACGGCACACAGCGACGACGATCGATCGATCAATCACCCTCGACATGACGCCACAACACACACAACACACGCCCACACACCACGACTCGCGATTGTCTATCACATGCGCCGTACGTGCTGAGTGTGCAGCCGGAGGCGCCGTGGCGCCAGTCGGCCAACCGGCGGGCGCGTGCTTCAGATTCAGGGCCTCTGTTCGTCACGCTAGGTGATTGGAAGGGCAAGCGAGTGCTGTTCGCCGACCGTTGCTCTCTCGTGCCAACCCAACCCAACCCAACCCACCCATCCGAGAGCTCAGTCTCGATATTTCTCCCACCCACCAACGTACTAGCCCCGCGCCACTCGACCCCACACCGTCCAGACATGACCGCATCCAATCTCGCGAGTCCGCTCTCTCCGGCCGCCGCCGCCAGCGCCACCGCGAACAATAACAGCGGCAGCCCCCCTAACACGACTGCAGCCCTCAACGTGCGCCAAACCAGTGTGCAGCACGACAAACACCACGAGCGCGCTGTCGACAGGAAGCTTGCCAATGCCAGCGAGCCGCACTACAGCAACGAGAAGCCGCCCCAGGTGCGCCGGAGGAAGCGTGATGTCTTCTTCGCACTCTTCAAGCACGCATCTTCGTCGTTGCCCTCCCCGACCAAGCACGAGTCGGCCGCGCAGAGCGTCCCTGTGCAGATTCCCGCGGGGTATACGAATCCGAACCACAAGGGCTGCCTCGTCAGCGGTCGGCGCGTGGCGTATTCTCGGCAGATGCATCACGGCCGCAAGGTTGCGCTTGTGACGACGTTCGAGCTCGCGATCCCAGAAGACGAGCAGGTGCTCAACTTCCCGCCCACGAAAATGCAGCTCGAAAAGGCGTAGGAGGACATGAATCGCAGTCAGCGCGTGGCTCTGCGGGTTCCCTTCTTCTAGGCGCGCGCCACGAGACCCTGTGCGTCTTCGTCAAGCGAGCAGAGTGTACCAGTACTGTAGCAACCTAACTTATCAAAGAACTCACGTAAGTATCTGAAGCACCCACGTATGTGTGTCATGTGTGCAAATGCACGCATGCACCCCAAGACTAGCTGTTGCACGCAACGTGTGCAGCCCAGTTCACCTTGAAAGACTCGCCAAAGCGCGAGACGGCACTGCTCGGCTCAAATGAACTTTTGTGGTTCAACATCAATGAAGGGAAGCGCTGCAACCTCGCTCACGCCGCACCCAGGCAGCCCCTGCGTCCTCCAAGCAGCAGACTGCACGCCATCTTCCTTGGATGCTCAGAAATCGCCTCCAAAGTCGCCCCCGCCATCAAACCCGTCCGCAGCTGCACCGCCGCCGTCAAAGCCTCCACCACCATAGTTCGGGCGTCCAGCGTCCGCGATCGCCTCGCCCAGCAGCAGCCCACCGAGGAGACCTGCACCACCGCCAAGCGCCGCGCCAGCTCCCGCACTCATGCCTCCTCCACTACGACCACCCCCACTGTAGACTGGCTGTTGGACGACACCCGGGCCGGGGCCGTACACAGGTTGAGCAGTATACACTGGAGCCGAGGGAGTGGAACCATACGCGCCATACGTGGGTGCTGGTTCGGCAGCTGCATACGCCACCGGCGTCTCGGCGACGTCTTGGCGGCGACTTCGACAGAACGCGAAGAGGAAGCTACCGCAGCAGAAGAACAGCAAGAGCGAGCCGAGCAGCCACCAGAGCCACTCGAGCGCGTAGCTGTCTCTGCCACCGTACACGTTGCCGTACCCGTCACCGCCCCGGTTCGCGTACGCACAATTACACGCGTAGTTGGTCACTCGGCAGGCTGCGTCTATGGGACAGCAACAGCTCTGGCGCGTGTTGCTTCGGTCCAGCCAGTTCCCACAGAACTGCCCCGGGCCGCCATGGTACGCGCGCGTGCAGTCGCCCGTTGCGGCGCAGACCTGGCAGCCGGACTGTGATGCTGTGGCGTTATCACCGAGCGCGGATGCGGCGGTCGCGGCAAGCAGCACCAACAGGAACAGCGGCAGGACGTGTGCGCGCAGATGCATGGCGAAGAGTGAGACGCAAGTAAGTGCGTGGGTGAGCGGGGGGGAGCCTTCACGGTCCTCAAACGTCGGTCACGTTCGGTGTAGTCGATGGCTCTGCACATCACATCGTTGCGGTGCCAACGGGCGGATCGAATTCCGCTGCTTGGAGGCGGGACGCGACGCGGCTTCACGCTCTCGGCCGATTCTCCGCATGCACCCCTCGCTCGCATTGTCGAGACTGTGCGATTCGGCGCGAGTGTCGAGTAAAACGCAGCAGCGAAGCGAAGCAGCGAGACAAGCTCGTGCGTTGCTCGATGAGGTGGTCGCACGGCACGGTCTCTCGTGTCCCAACCCACTGCAGACGGAGCACTGTGCGAGGCATGGAGGAGGTTGTTGTGCTCCTGTCTTGCGATTTTGGCAAGAAGAACAGAGCAGCAGCAGGCGAGTGGGTGACTGGTGGACCCCACCTTGGGGATAGCCGCAGGCATGACGCGAGCGCGAGTGTGTGTATGAGAGAGAGCCCGCTGGCGAGCCGATTCGCTCGATCTGCGTGCTGGCAACTGGCGACGGCGGCGAGAAGCGAGCCACCGCCACAACAAGCGAGGGTTCTCGGGGAGCTCGCTTTGGTGGTGTCTGCGAGGTCATCTCAGAGCAACGCAGGAGGCGACTCAACTCTGGAGGCGGGCAAAGCGACACGCCCGTTCCCCATGTCAGTTCCCGCGGCGCAAGCTCACATCTTCCAGCTCCAGCTGACGCGCACTTCAAAGTCGCATCTGGCGCGAGCCGCGTGTTCTGTGTCGGGTCGGCAGGTTGGTCGGGGTTGCAGCTGTAAATTCACATGGAGGAAGGGAGGGGGTCCACCGGCCAGGCCACGTGAAGGCTCAACTCCACCATGCGCTTTCGTCGTCGTCGGAGGAGGAGGACGACGACGGAGGCATGCCTCGAGCAAGATTGCCTGGTGGCGGTCTTGGATCTCGCTTGAGCTCGCTCACTCAGCCGGCCTTGGATCCAACACGCGGTGGTGTCGCAGCCTACGCGCGCACATTCCGGGAACGAATGATGAAGAGTGCAGATTGATTTGATTTCAGTATACCTCGCAGGTGATGCTTCTGTTCTGCCTGTTGCCCTGCTTGCCACCACCAGCGACCTACGAGACATCTCAAATTGAGATGTCTTGCCTTGCCCGCCCGCCCGCTTTTAGGGCGGGGGTCCTTGTCTCGCCTTATCGTGCTGTAGAGGGTCGTGCGCAGAACGTGTGGGTGAGTGGGTGGGTGCTGCCAGCAGTGGTCACACTCTGGACGCTGCAGCACCGCGGTTGTCGTGAACCACAGCAAAATGCTCGAACCAATTTTGAATTTTGGCGCGAGTTTTTTTGAAAATCCCCAAGAAAAAAAGGGCGGCCACGCACGCAAGTGTGCAAATGGGCGACGCTGGAGTTCATCGCACAGACCGGTTCTGCATATCTTGGCGTTTGTATGCTGCGCATCGTTGCATTGCAGTAAGCGGACAGCGTCTCGGTTCTGTGTCGATTCGACAGATGCATACAAATTACGAATGTAGACCAGATCGAGAGCACCCTTTTTTGCAACTTCCGTCAAACCTGATAGAGACAGCAGCGAGCAGAGGGAGTCTGTGAAAGTCTGCGAGCACAGACCTGGAAGGTCCGAGTCAGCATCAGGCTCACCGTGTGTGGTGGTGTGAGTGCGTGAGTTGTCTTGAGAGCGAGCGAGCGGCTGGCGCGCGACCGACTCGACGCGAGGTGGGGGCGAGGGTTCGACAGAGCGACAGCGGCAGCCGCGAACCGCCATTTCGGAAGTTGCTCTCTCGGCGCCGCACTCTCCCGCTCGCCTTCTTTTCCACGACAACCGCGCGACCGACTGACTGCGTTCGCCCGTCCTTCGCGCCATTGCAACGACCGACAACAGGGTGCTCCATTTGAACGCGCGTTTGCAGTTTAGCTCGCAAAGAGTATCTTTCGTCACTCCCTCCCCCCATACAGCAACGACAGCGGTCACCATGAGCGAAGCGCACCAAACGCCGCCACACTCCCCCAGCTCGTCCGCGTCGTCGTCCCCCGCCGCGAGCCCCTCCGCAATCGGCACTATCACCAAGGACGCGAACGGCAAGCCCAAGAAGTGCCGCTTCAACGACTGCGACAACCACGCCGTGGACGGCACGTCCAAGTGCGCGTTTCACAAGAACCGGCGGCAGTGCTGCGTCGAGAGCTGCACGAACCAGGTGTACGCGCGCAAGCTGTGCGTGCGCCATGGCGGCAAGAAGCAGTGCCAAGCTGACAACTGTGACGCGCACGCGCGTGGCGGCGGCTTCTGCCTGCAGCACGGCGGCTTCGTGGTCAAGCGCTTCTGCATCGTCGAGGGCTGTTCAAAGCAGGCGCACGCGCGCCAAAAGTGCGTGCGCCACGGCGGCGGCCGCCGCTGCAAAGTGGACGGCTGCATGCAGCACGCGCGCGCGGGCGGCTTGTGCAACCGACACTCGCACGGCCACGAGTGCCGCGTCGACGGCTGCACAAAGACAGCGCAGCACTCGGGCTCGATCTGCTTCCGCCACGCCATGGAGATGCGTGCGCACGGCGAGGCGGTGCCGGAGCTCAACATCTCCAAGGGCGGGCGCCTCTCGAGCAAGAAGCGCCAGCAGCTGCAGCGTGAGCAGCAGCTCAAGCAGGAGCAGTTCCACCACCAGCAGCTTCAGCAGCAGCAGCAGCTGCACCAGCAGCATCAGCACCAGATGCAGCAGTCGCACGCCCACCACCACCACCAGCAACAGCAGTCCCAGGCGCAGCAGCAGCAGCAGTCGTCGGTTGGCGGCCCGGGCCCGTTTGGACTCCCGCTCAAGATCAGCGTCCCGACCACGATGCCCAAGTTCTCGCTGCGCACGCCGCTCGGCGGCAACGGCTTCCCGACGCCGCGCACGCACGACTTCTCACTGCTCATGGGGCTACCGTCGCCGCAGATCGACACGTCCCAGCTGCCGTCGGTGCTCGCGATGTCGAACGCCGGGGGCGCCAACGGCTCCCAGCGCCCGCTGTACGAGCCGCCGACGCCGCTGACTGCGAGTCTGTTCGGGCTGAGCGGCCCGCCGAGCATCACGCGCGGCTCGCGCGGGAGCTACCTGTCGCTGGGCATGTTCCCGACGTCGGAGAAGACGCCCCACTCGCACGGCGGCGAAGAGGACATCGACACGTTCATCAACAGCTACTCCAAGTTCATGGCCCCAGAGGCGGCGTCGCCCATCACGTACCACCACCACGCGAACCAGTACGCGATGCCGCCGCTGCTCGACAACATCGGCCTGAACGTGTTCGAGAACAATGCGCACCACGTGCACCACGCGGCGCAGCAGCAGCAGCACGCGGCAGCGATGAACGGTCGCCAGCCGCCGCCGCCGCCTTCTTCGCAGCAGCAGCACCTGCAGCGCGCCAAGATGGACTTCATGGCGTCCTCCCACAACCAGAGCAACGGGGGCGGTGGCGGGCACTTTGAGCCCCCGTACCACCACCAGTCGGCGGCTTCGTCGGGTCCGTCGGACTCGGGGTCGCACGACTACACGGCGCAGTTTTTTGCCGCCGACAGCAACGCGAACAAGAGCGACCTGAAGGGCGGGCGTGCGCTCAAGCCAGCGAAGGCGCCCGTACCGAAGGTTGCCGGCGTCACAGCCGCGTGAACCGCGAGACGATAGATGAAGAAGCGTAAAGTGTCCCTGAGCGACATAGAGAAGTGTAAATTGTTCCAACGCAGACCTTCACCCGCATGCAGACAAAGAGCTGTTCGTTCCATCTGCCTTGCCCTGACGCTCGTCCTGGTGCACCTGCACCTACAGTACGTCCTGGTGCGCATTCCGGACTCGCGTCCACGCCCGTGCATATCCTGGATCGACGACAGCACCACGGCTTCAGCAGCCACTTGGGAAAAATGATATTACAAAAACACCCAAGTGTTTCTGTAATATAATAATATAATATATTTTTTCTACTTGCCAAGCTCTCATACATATTCCAAGTGAAATTGGCGCGCACTGTGCTGCTTTCTGGCCAAAGCTGCGATGGAAGCGGAGAAGCTGGTGCTGGACGACGAGGAGGAGGACGACGAGGAGGAGAAGGAGCACTTCTTCGCCGACCTTGCGGCGACGTCGGACCGCGACGACGACGACGATGATGAGGCTGTGGGTGGAGGCGGCGACGGCATAGGAGAGCCGCTTAATCCGGCGCTGGCCGCGCCGTCCGGGGTCGTGGGGGCTGCGGTTGCTGGGGGAGGTGTTGGTGGCGTGGGAGCGACTGCGACTGGCAGCACAGTCGCCGTCGGCGAGCAGGAGCGACGTGCGCAGATCGGCGCGAGCCCGTACCTGGCGCCGTTCACCCCGCTGAGCTCGCCGAGCAGACCCAAGACGCCGTCCAGCGTCAACATCTCGCAGCAGCAGCAACAACAACAGCAGCAGCGCAGTGCGAGCAAAAAGCCGCAGCTCGTGCCGATAAAGAACGGCCCGGCGTTTGGCGCCAGCAGTAGCGGCGGCAGCGTCTCGCGCATACCCAAGGACGATGTGGTGCAGCACCTGCCGGTGGAACTCGTGGAGAGCCTGATGAGCGCGGTGCAGACGCTCGACAAGCTGATTCTCGGCGTCGAGGACTACAAACCCGACCAGCTCGGCTTCCTACACGAGAAGGTCAACAGCTACGTGGAGCTGCTGCGACAGATCGACAGCGCTGGCGCCAACTACCACGCGTCCATACCACTGCAAGTGCTTGAGTACGTCAACTGCTGGGGTTTGTTATGCCCGACGGTGGGCTCTGAGAGAGAGAGTGGGAGCAAGTCGACTGAGTGTAACACTTTGGCGTGTCGACGCGCAGGATGATCGACGGACAGGAGAACACGAACCCAGAGCTGTACACGAAGGCGCAGCTGGAGAAGTGCCAGGACGAGAGCGAGCGCGCGGCGGGGAAAGTGGACACACTACGGATGCTCAAAGAGGCGCTCGAGAGTGGTGGCGCGGACCTCTGAACCCATGTGGGTGGTCTGTCTGGCAGGCAAGCAAGCAAGCAAGCACGGCAAGAGGATGCTCGCATCGCACTTTGAAAAGACGCACGCTGAACGGTCGCTCCTTTCTCCTCGTTGTCGCCCTGCTGTTGCTGCATTCTCATCACGATCAATCGATCCCTCACGCAGTATGGCGCCCCTCAAGATCGTCGTTGTCGGCCCAAAGGAGGCAGGGAAGACCACGGTGCGCGCGGACCTAAAGCGCCGTTGTGTACTTATACGGGGTGGCTTCCTCTCTCACGCCGACGCCGGTGCAGATTGCCAACTTTCTCAGCGAGCAGACCGATCGCCTCGGCGGCCAGGAGCGCTACCAGCCGACCGTCGGCGTCCGGTGAGCAAAGCATTGGCTGCTCGGTGGCGCTCGCGTGTGCGTGCGTGCATCGTTTGACTCCTTGTGTGCGCTTTGATCCCCCCTCCGCGTCGACGCAACAAAGCATCCTGGAGCTCGAGAGAGGCAAAACCAATATCGAGATCTGGGACGTCTCCGGTGATCAAGTGTACGCTGCCCTCCGGTAGACACACGCGCATGCCAATCGGTCAATCGCTCGCATAACTCGAGGCGGCATTGACCGTCGGCAGGTATGAGGCGTGCTGGGCGGCCGTGACGAAGGATGTGAACGGCGTTGTCCTCGTGTACAACCCCGAGTCGCATATCCACGAGAGCGAAGCAATGCTATGGTACGCCAAGCGAACGCAGCGCCAGGTCTGACTACCACCTCCACCAGCTCTCTCAACTCTCGCTTGTTCGCTCTTAGGTACGAGTGGTTCATGCAGACCCCAGGCGTCGATCCTTCTGTCTGCCTCGTGTTCGAACACACCGCAGGCAGTGGCAGCAACAAGAAAGTCGCAGCGCCGCAGAGCTCCTCGAAGCTGCGCCTGCCGAGCGGCGTCCGCGTCGCAGCCACGACGTTTGAATCGCCGAACGTGCTCAAGTCTGAGTTCGACAAGCTTCTGCAGAGTGCACAGGACATCGCGGCGAAGCACGTGCGCACAAGGAAGTAAGTGAAGGATGAGGGCAAGTACCTCTTGGTATGCATAGTATGATTAATAATCCTCCTCTGGATTCTGATCCAACACCTGATCCGACACTTTCTCAAAAATCCTTAGAAAGTATGACGGTGGTGTCCGATTTACGTGAACATGTTGATGGATACATATAAAACCCGTCGGACACTCCGTAATATGTATGACGAATGTCTGAGAATATCTGGAAAAGTGTTGGATCAGGTGTTGGATCTGACGAAGAATTACGTGACTCTCACAATTTGTTTACATCAGATACCTTCGTCATCATACTTTCTGAAGATATCTGAGAAAGTGTTGGATCAGGTGTTGGGTCAGGACTGGACTACCTCCGTCCCGGCTTCCTTTCGAGCTTGTCTATGTTGCAAATAAGCAAGTTTTGGCTGAACAAATATCACATTTTCTTTCTTTTTTAGTATTTTATTGGACAAGTGACATTTAGTTCTGGGATGGAGGTACTGACAACACACAGTTAGAGCATCACAAAGGGACGTGAAATTTATCAGTGTGATTCAACTTGGAACGCATGTCAAGAACTGTTATTTACAACTTTTCTGTTAAAAATGGGTTACTATTTTGTTTCTAACAGCTATTTGATGTACTTAACGGTTTGAACTTGGTTTTGAAAACTCATAAATGGTTTTGTAACCTCATGAATTTCAAAAATTGGTAATGTTCTTGAATAAAAACTCAATAATGTATGGAAATTGTGAATCGGGCCACCTTTACGGCGTTCTTGTGTTCTTGTGGATGACAACTGTAAAGTAATTAATTTGACTTGATTTCATTATGCAAACTTTGGTCCCTGAAATCGATGTTCCATAACCGGATTTGCTCCACAACTATGTGTGATAGAACTGTGTGTTGTCTGTAGTATGACTCAAAAATGAATGGTCGTCACGTCAAAAATAACATAAGAGGTGGTATCATCCATATAACAAATTTTGGTTGTGTCCGGTGTCCGCACACGGGACGGTAGCGCACTTTTGCAATTTCAAATAGTTTGTTCAGGATGGCAGCAGAAACACGCATCGATACCGTGAACGTTTGGGTACAAAAAGTTGATTTGTCGCTATTTCACGTCAACTTCTCCGCTTTGAAGAGAAATCTCTTCAACGTTTTTGATACAACGGTGCGCGTGGGAACTTCGGACTATATAGTGTACGCAATAAATATTTATAGGTCAATGTCATGTTCTCGGCTTTCTTTGGAGTAGATATGAATGAACTTGCATATTTGAAGCGAGTTTTCAGTTTAACTGTTTTGAGCTTTCGTATGTTTCGGAGGTGAAAGGGAGAGAGAGAGAAGAAGAAGAAGTTTGATACACTGCGAAAGAGCTATTAAGAGTTTATGGAGTAGGGTAGATATCGATATATGGAACGTAGTTATAGATATGTGGAACGGGAGTGAGGACTGTGTGCAGTATGTGTGTCTTGGGTTAAGTCGGAGGAAGAGAGAGTGAGAGCGATGGAGAACAAGGGGAGAACGAGAAAGGGGAGAGATTTACGATGGAATGGGGAATATCTCCCGGGCGAAGACCCAGGCAAGAGCCTAGTTTTATATCTTTTGAGGTGCTCATTGTAGACACTATCATTCATGCGTAAATGGATGTATGATGATTTCCCTCCATATATCAAGTATCCACGTGGTCATTTGATCTTAGTATGGAAGCCTTCCAACATATACTTTCTCTCTTGTCAGATTGCATTCTTTTGAAATGCAACCTTTAACACCCGGTCTCTGAGTCAACCAGGCCAAACGCGTTTTGGCTCCAAAAACAAAGATCATAAATAGACAACACTCGCAAAAAGTGTGTCTTCCGTTGTTATGCATGTTTTCAGATGTTCTTGAGCTTTGTCAATGTTTACTACATTTTTCGGAATCAGATGTCCATAAACAGGAAGATCAAGTTAATTGGAGAAAGTCGGGTTCTTTGCGCTAAAAGAGGGTCTTTGTTTCAAGAACAATTTTACAAAGTTGAGCTCCCTTAAAGTACGAACCGTCAACAATATATATTTAAGCATGTTCGACTGTGATAAAATCTATATATAAGTTTTAGCTGTGTCCGGTGTCTGTCCCAACAAGGGACGGTACCGCTTCATTTTTGCACTTTTAATAGTTTGTTCGGAACAGCAGCATACACACAAGGAAAACGTGACATTTGGGTACAAAAGCACAAATTTTCCTCCAATTTACCCCTTTTAAAGAGAACTCTCTGATCAAGGGTACGTGTGGAAGAGCATGTGAATACAAAGAAAGAGAGAGCAAAAAAGAGAGAGAGAATGGTTGGCTGGCGCAACTTGAGGGAGAAGGAAAGGAGGGCGAAGTGAACAAGCCTGAAAGAGGATACAGAGACGGGAAGTGGATTAGGCTACGAGAGCAGGAGAAGTGTGTATGTGTGTTAAAGCGGCTTGAGAACGCAAATTGACGAAGGTGGAACGGGTGGCGGCATTCAGGGGCGGAGCCCTGGACAAAAGCCTTGTTTCACAAGATCAAGCTCGAAATATGCAAAAAAGCGACTCGCCCTAACAGCTCCCTCCTCGTCAGTGTGGCTCTTGGAGAGAAAGGTTACTTGACTGGCGGTGCTCTGCATGGGAACTACACGCATGTTGGGCTTGGTGAGAATATATGAGGTTAGTATCCCAAAGAATGACGCGGCACACTTGTGCCTGAACACGCTGGTGCTTTTTTGGCATCAGATGGGGTAAAAAAAATGGTTTTTCGAATGGTGTCCTCTTTTTCAAGCTCTTCACATACTAAAATTAATATTAATTTTTTCCTAGTCATGTATTGAACCATAATTTAATCAAGATAAAATCGGTCGTGCGCAAAGCTTTTTTGGGGTAAAATGTCAGCAAAATTCTGTAACGTCTCTTAAACTGATCTGATCTGATCGGAACGGGTATTGATATATTCGCTCCTGCATGGTGATTCTATGTATACCGATTTGTACGTGTAATTCTAAAAATTGATTACAAACGGTCAGAAAAAGTGGACGTGCGCAGAGCTATTTAATTGAATGTAAATCTTGTCTAAAAGTGGTGCTATCTACTACAACGACCACTAACTGCGATATAAATAACTAATTGGGACTGCGGTCTACTAATAGCACTTTAAGAGTTTAGAAAGGGTTGTCAAAAGAACAAAGTCCATTTTACCCATCACCCTATTGAAGATCGGTAAGAAATATTAAAAAAAATTTCATTTTTGTCCTGATGCCACAGCATTCATAAAAAAATAACGTTTTCTCTGAAATAAAATGAAAAATACCCTTTCTCGTTCTCTATCACGAATGAACACCTCATCATGGACGATTGTCAGTAAAGGCGAACTTTTGTAAAAAGGGGTGACATTCAAACAGAAAATGGCTCCATAACGTGGGTACTTTCAAAATGGCTCGAAATGCGTATCAGATAAAACAGGTGGGTCGAAAAATACAAAGATACATCAACCACAGGTAGCAAAGTCGCCATAATTGTTCAAAAGATTGTATGTTGGAGAGATTTCGACATTGATCGGCCAAATAGAAAACTTTCGGTACAAAAGCGAACCTTACCACAAACATTACAATTTTTACACCTGTTTTTAAAATGCATTTTTAAATAGCTCGATTCATTTTAACGAAGCCTCTTGCTTCGCAAGATCACTTCGCATGAAAATTAAACGCCAGCTCACTCGACTTGTTCTTGTGTGCTCACTTTTCAACTCGCCACCTCGCACACGACGACGCCAAGTCCAGCGTAATTCCACACGTCGTCCTGGCCCAACATGCGCGGTCGACGCACAGCTGGTGTCGTCTCGCAGAGGGTGACGCCGCGCTTCCTCCTCGTGCGCGCTTCGATGGGGGCGGACGGGTTCACTGCTACCGAGATATCGGTCTAGATGACAGTGGACTGGTCCAACCTGTCGAAGCGCCTGAAGGCGATGAGAGCCGACGTCACGTCGTGCACGGACGGGTCATACGTCGACACGCCCGCCTTCCCTGGAGGCAACCCGAAGACCCTCGTCGACCAAATCGACGGTGCGTTATATTTATATTGTATGTTTGTTTGCAAGAATTGAATCTTGATCTGTCTCTGCAGAAGCTTGCCTACCTTCTCCATGCGCTTTATTGAGGTGTGAAGATTTGCCTCTTCACCAACCGAAATGTGGCGAACTCGCAAGATTCGGTGGTGCGTAGGCTCTTGACACACCCGCGCGCGTCCGGGCTGTAGTGCATCTGGCGCCCGCCAATTTTCTCCACAACGAATCAGTACAAGGTAATGTATTCGTGTTGTTTCCATGTGGCTGTTTGAGCTGTTTACTGTTTGCTCGTACTGGCTGTTGACTCAGTCAGCAAGTGTAACTGCAGTTTAACATATATACATAATTTGACAGTGTCCGGTGTCCGTCACAACAAGGGACTGTAACGCTCCATTTTTGCAATTTTCAATTGTTTGTTCGGGACGGCAGCATACATACGCAGGGAAAACGTAAACATTTGGGTTCAAAGCGCAGATTTGCCTCTAATT
>SMMQ01000073.1:10784-23828 GCA_008271595.1 [Pythium] brassicae (nom. inval.) | reverse complement strand
GCGTGACGCCCTCCGCAATGTCGACGTCTTCCATGGCGAAGACGACCTCCTGCGCTTTGGACCTCGCGCAAGTGAGTTTTGATTGGCATGCACACATTGCGATCGAGACGCTCACTAACTCTTGCTGTGGTGGTAGTCATGTTCAGATTAGCAACAAAGAGACCGCGGACTACGCCGAGCGCGCCTGGACTAAGCACTTCTGCGCCAAGCACACCTGCGATATGGGCACCTGCTCCTGCTATGCCATCGTCTATTGCACCTCTATCTCCGACGAGGTGTCCGATTCCTGCAGTACTTGCAGCAGCACCAGCAACGCCGACGCCACAATCACCAGTGACGCATGCACCTGCCACTCCCATACCACTTGGGTCTTATGCAGACTCGCCGGACGCAGCTATCGAGCGCGACATGGAGCGGATGTGTCTGGAGGAGCGCGAGAACGAACAAGTGCTCCGGCTCCTGGTGGCTGCTCTGATCCGTGCGACGCGGTCGGCTGCCGATGGAGAGCGTCAGCTGTCGGAGGCGGCGTCCAGCCTCCTCGACGAAGTGTACCGACACCTGCTCGGGGTGCTGAAGCAACAAGCGTTCTCGACCAACATCTTCTGTCGGATCGCAAGCAACCGGCACTTTCTGAGCGAAGTCGAAGCGCTCCGGCAGCAGCTGACTACCCTCGGTCGTTCCGTGTCCTCGACTGACAGCGAACACTCGGACTGGAGCAGTTCGTGGGGCACGTGTTTGGCGATTCGAGACGCGCAGCTTCACTCGCAGCTCGAGGACGCGCGTGTTCTGGCGGAGATACTGCCGGACCAGATTGCGCGAGAAGAAGCCTTGACGCTACTCAAGTTCGAGATGGAGCAGTCTGGGGCGACTTCGGGGCTCGTCTCGGCTGCGTTCGAGAAAGTGATGATGTGGTGCGGCAGTGACGAAGACGTGAGTGTGCCAGTTTGGTTCATTCCAGGCTACGAGGTGCAGTACGACGAAGCGATGCTCGAAGGCGACGGGACGTTCGGATCAGTGTACGCCGGAGTGTGGCGCAACGACCGTCGGGGCAACTCGGGCGAGAAAGCAGTCGCAGTGAAGGTGCTTCTGGTGCACGGTTTGGGAGGCAGCTATTCGCACCGCTCGTTCGTTCGCAGTCTGGATATGTGGTACACGCACCAGGCGCACCCGAACGTGCTGAAGCTGTATGGCGCATCGCACATCGGGCAGCGAGCGTTCTTGGTGCTCGAGAACGCCGACCAAGGGAATCTGCTCAAGTTTATCGACAAGCACACAGTGGCGGGTGCTGAGTGGCAACTTCTTCTTCAAGTCGCGAACGGCTTGGCGTATCTGCATGAGAACAAGGTCGTCCACGGTCACTTGCGATGTGCGAACATCCTGGTATCGGGAGCCGACGGGGTGAAGATCGCGGACTTTGGCTTCGACGGAGTCCGCAATGCAGTGCACGCGCTCGGACACCTCGAGACACCACGCACGCTTCCGTGGACAGCTCCGGAGTTGGTGCTGAGCTCAGACGGAACGCCGTCGTTTGAGTCAGACGTATATGCATTCGGCATGTGCATCGTCGAGGCGGTGACCGGTGAGGTTCCGTGGGGAGCGGCGTCGGACGATGAGATCGTCGATGTGATTTTCGTCGGCGGCTGTTACCCACGTCCGGACGGCGTCTTCACCGATTCTGAGTGGGAGGTGGTCGAGGGCATGACTGCGTTCGATCCAGCGAAGCGGTGGTCGCTGGAAAGAGCGCTTGAGGCGATGAGCGCTTTGAAAAAGCCTGCTAATGGCTGTCTGGCGATATCGATGACTCACGAGGGCGCTGTTCAAGATGAAAAGCCCGCGCCCACGCGCCAGTTGCTCAAGCATGATCGCCGCGGGCTGAGCGTCAAGAACGAGTACATGGAGCGCAGTGCAGACGGCGAGACGCTCGAAGCTCTCATCCAGCCGACTACGACGCAGGAGCGGGTGACGTCAACGCAAGAGCAGTTCCAGGACCTCGACAGCACTTCAAGCTTGGTCCCGGCGACTGCGTCCTCGTCGGCGACCTCGGCGGCGGCGTCGTCGCTGATGCTGATGACAGGCGAGCGGCGGGCGCCGCCGAAGAAGCGCGCGAACCTGTCGAAGACCGCGNTTGAAGACGTGGTTCGAGAACCACCTGCACCACCCGTACCCGACGGAGGAGGAGAAGGGCGCGCTCGGGCAGCGCGGCGGCATCACGCTCGAGCAGGTGAATAACTGGTTCATCAACACGCGCGGCCGCAAGTGGAAGCCCATGCTCTCGCGGATCATGGCCGAGAAGGAGGCTGGCGAGTGCGAGCTCTTTGACCAGATGGTGCAGCGCATCGAGGAGCCGTACCGGCGCGCGCCGACCAAGCGATAGNGCACACCGCTTCCTGTGCCACTCTCGTTTTGAGTTTTGATCTCTCCCAGAGTATACTTTGTTTTGGTCGCGTTCCCACTCACTCGCATGGCGCCGCCGGCTCCTCCTCCTCGCGCGCGCCGCGTGCTGGCGCTCGGGCAGTTCATCTCGCTGCTCATCGCGCNCCTTCACGCAGACGCTGAGCCAGTCTTCGGCGTGCAGGTGCCATGACGGCACCTGTTGTTACAATAGTTGCCGTCATGAGAACTTCTCTTAGGTCAACTGCACATTGGGTATCTCCGTCAGAACACGAATCTAGGTACTGGAGACTCTCCTGAATCTATGCCTGAGCTGGGATCTCGTCGGTGACGAGGTACTGTCGCGAGCGATTGCCACTGCACGTGACGGAGTCGAGCGTGTCGAAGTTGACATTGAGTGGATTCTTCAATATGGAGGAAATATTTACCAATAAATACTGTTGTGCCACAGTATTTTGACAATAATTGATTGCAATTGTCGTTTACAATCAATAATCAATACAATTTTTCCAAGACCTTGAACTGGATTCCGCCAAGACTGAAGCCACGCGAGGCATCGGCCTCCAGTTCGCCGTGCTGTACGCCAATCGTGGCTGGAACGTTATCGGCGCCGCGCGCGACCTGAGTAAGACCGAGAAACTTAATGCGCTCTCATCTCCCAAGTTTTTGCAGATCGACTCGAGCGACGAGGCTTCCATCACGCGTGCCGCGAAGGAGCTCGAGGGCGAATCGATCGACCTGCTCATCAACAACGCCGGCGTTCTCTCCCCGAGCGGCCTCGAGACCTCTACGAAGGCGGACCTCGTCCGCCAGTTCGAGGTCAACGCTATCAGCCCGTTCCTCGTCACACGCGCCTTCACGTCCAAAATGAAGGCTGCTGTGGCTGCGCGCGGCGCCGCGTCGGTCGCGCAGATCTCGTCGTACTTCGGCAGCGTCGAGTTCGTGAGCACGTAAGACAGCGCGGTGCACTTCAACTTCTACGCCTACCGCAAGTCCAAGACGGCGTTGAACATGGTCAACTCCGGCCTCGCGCTCTACCTCAAGAGTGACGTCATCGCCGCCTTCGTCCTCCATCCAGGTCTCGTCGCCACGGACATGACGAACTATGCGCCGGGAACGATCAGCTCCGACGAGAGCGTCCAGGACCTCGCCACCACAATCTCCAAGCTCGCCTTCACAGAGACGGCAAGTTCTACGTCTACAATGACGAGACCTTTCCGTGGTAGAAGCGAGATCGCCGATTGACAGCACCACGTAGCGTGCAGACTTGCGCATCCGTCCGATGTCTTCGACGCGAGCGTTTTGTAGTAGGAGCATGGTACCTATTGAGCTCTCGCTCGATTGCGTCTCGCTCATCATATCATCATATCAGTGCACCTAAGAAGAAAACGTTCGTTGACTCTCTTCCTTCACCCACGTCCATGGGAACTGACTCATCGTTCATCGAGCTTCAGGTTCATCACTTCAATACCGCGTGCTCACATTACAAAGCATCCAACAAGATGTGATGCAAGCGATGCAATCTTGCAACATCCGGCAACTCACATGCCTTCAGCTCGGTGCTAGTCTGAAAGCAGCGTCACCTCGAGAAACTCGTACAGCGCGCTGTGCGGATCGGCTGCCAGCTCGACCATGGACCCGAACTCCAGCAGCCGGCCGTCTCCGAGTACCATGATCTTGTCGAACTGCAACATCTGATCCAGGCGGTGCGAGATCATAAACACGGTCGAGTCCACGAACGAGCTCTCCATGACCGCGAGCAGCTTCTTCGCCGCCGCTTGATCAACCGCTGAAAACGCTTCGTCGAGAATCAGCACCCGCGACGGCTGCAGCAACGCGCGCGTCAGACACAGCGCTTGCCGCTCGCCGACGCTCCAGTTCTCTGCGTTGTCCCACAGCTGCTGCTCTAGACTCGCCACGTTCGTGTGCAGCCCGCACTTGTGGATAGCGCTCCACAGCTTGTCGTCCACGATCTCGTTGAACGGATCTAAGTAGTGCCGGATGGAGCAGCGGTAGAACATCGGCATCTCCGGTATAATCGACAGACTGCTGCGCAGCGCCCGCACGTCCAGTGCGCTCGTGTCCACGCCGTCGATCAGGATCCGCCCGCTCGCGATCGGATGGAGCCGAAAGAGCGCCATCGCGACCGAGCTCTTGCCGGATCCGGTTCGACCCACCACTCCGACTTTCTGACCACCGGCGATTGCGCAAGACACGTCCCGGAGAGCGACCGGGCCTATCGGCGTGCTCGTATACGCAAAGCTGACACAGTCGAATACCACCTCTCCTCGCGTCGGCCACTTCGAGGAGACCAGTTTGAGAGTTGGCTCGAGCGTCCCGACTGAAGACTCTTTCTCCTTGAGAGTCACGTACGCGTGCACTCGTGTCACGTTGAGCTGGTACCCGAGCCAATTCACGATCGCCGCCGCGCACTCCGTCACGTCGTCCTCGATGTTGATGATGTAGTAGAGAAGAAGACCGAGCGTCGCTGGGGGGAGGTTGTGCGTTGCGAGGACGCATCCGAGCAGGAAGAGATGGACGCCAAACAGACAACTCGAACGGATGACCACGTAGCAGTTGAAGCTGAGTGCGAGGAGCGTGTCTTGGGCGGTCGCGTCGTGCAACACGCCGCTCTCTTGCCGAAAGCGCTCGACTTGGGCTGGTCCGAAGCCTCGAATCGTCGAAGCGCCGTCCAGTGCCTCGGAGATAAAGTTCAGCTTCCGCGACTCGCCGGAGAACATGACTTGATGGATTCGACTCATCAATCCGTATGGAAATAGCATCGTGAGCTCGAAGACGACGAGCGCGCCGACAGCCACCCCGGCGGGTCCCAAAAAGTACCCGATTACCCCGACGTGAATGCACGTTACCGCAGCGCTTCGAAGGATGAAGTAGTTCACGAATGCCGCCGGCCCGTCGATTACCTTCATGTCTACAAAGTAGCGTTGCATGATATCGCCAAGCGGGGTCGAGTAGAAGAACAACATCGGAGCGGCCAGCAGCGCCTGCGTCATCTTGCGGAAGTAGCGACTCGAAGCACGCGTGAACGCGACCGAAGTCAGCATCCCACCCGCTGCCTCGAAGCCGACAGCGGCTGTAACAAGCGTAGCGTACACCGCGAAGCTACTGCGCGGGTTCCAGTCGCCGGTGCTCGCGCTCCACCGCAGCAGCCACACATCTTTCGCCAAAATCAGCACGCTGCCGCACATCGCCGCGACTGCCGCAAGCGCGACGTTCTGCACCACTTCACGTCTCCAATGGTAATCTCGTATCGCAGCATACGACGCCGATTCTCCCGAGGTGCTGACTCGAGTATCGCTGCTGGACACTTCTGCTGGCAAAGAGTGCACACGATGCTGCGACTGCGCGTCTAGCGTCCACAGAACCAACTCGCTGCTCGCACGCTCTCCTGCACTGCTCGCGGCCCGTCGAGAAGGTTTCCACGGAGCAGTGTTCTCCATCTCGCTGACGCGCCGACTCTGTCCGTTTGTATTCACCGACCGCACCGTCACGCTCATGTCGGCGACCTCCACTACGCGGTCGACATATCTGGACCGAATGATCTCTGGATTGTGGGTCGCAAGAATGATCGTCTTCCGCCGCAACAACCCGAGGATGCACTTCCGGAAGATGTCGCTCTGGACGATCGCGTCGACGCTGGCGAGCGGACAGTCCAGCAAGTACAACTCCGCGTCCGAGTAGCACGCTCGCGCTAGCGCAATTCTCGACTTCTGACCGCCGGACAAATTCACCCCGTTCGGACCGACCTTCGTGCTGTCGCCTTTCGGCAGGATTGCCAGATCATACAGCAAGCAGCACGCATCCAGCACGCACAGATACTTCTGCTCGTCATACTCGGAACCGAATAGGATGTTCTCCTTCACGGACAGCGTCTGCAGCCATGGCTCCTGGGGGCAATACGCGATCTTGTAGCCTCGCTTCACGAACACCTTGCCGTTCACAGGTTTCGTCTGATCGAGGATCGAGCGCAGGAGCGTCGACTTGCCAGTGCCGGAGTTACCGCACAGCACCACAAGCTGCCCGAATTGCACGCTTAGGTTCACGCTCACGAGAAGCAGCGATGTGTCGCCGGCGCCGCGCTTGAAGCAGCCGTTCTCGATCGCAAGCACGGTGTCAGGAGGATGGAGTGCTTTGTTGGCGCTCGAAAGTTCATCGTCCTGATGCTTCTCCACAAAGTGCTTGCGGAGGAGCGTGTCGATCTTCTTGAACGATTTGGAAGCGACCTGAAGAGCAGCGTATAGCCGGATGGTCGACATCACGCGGTCCTTCATCTGGCGAACCAAGACGAGCACCGTGAATACTCGTGCCGGCGAGAGCACACCGTCCGATTCCATCGCCATCGCACCGATCACGACAGCCGAGAAGATGTGCGGCACATTCATGAACGGAGCGACAAGCAGCACGGACATGACGGCTTGTAGTCGGCGCATCGCGGCCGTTTCGTCGCTCGCCACCTTGATCCGGTCGCGCATCTTCCCTTCCCATGCGTTCAGCTTCACCATACGTATGCCCTTGAAGCACTCGTACACGATGTTGAGCAGCCGACCGTGTCTCCCTTCCCAGCCCCGCGAGAAGTACCCCGACGCGCCAGCGAGCGCCGCCAGCGCCAGCGCGATCGCCACAAACGCGATCGCCATGAACGCAAAGCTTAGCTGCGAGACTTGCAAGAGGATGTAAACCTCGACGCTCACCATTGCTACGCCGCTCCACACGTGGTGCGAGTTCGCGACCACGCTGCCGACGATCGCGGCGTCCCGCTTGAACAAGCTGACGACGTTCGAGATGCCCTCTTTCTCGGAATGGCCAACCACGAGCGCACTCTCGAATACGAGCGCTTGCAGTGCACTCACGATACGCAGCGTGCACACTTCAGCCGCGAAGATCTCGTGCACGTCCAGCAGCTTCTTCAGCACGTGGCACGCGAAGAGCAACACGAGCTGGCCCCCAAGTGCCGCGGTCATCGCGCCGCCGCTCCCACCGTTGCTTTCGCCCGCACGCTCACCGTCTCCGTCGATCGCTTGCGTCATCGTCGTGAACAAAATCCATGGGATTGCGCCGAGCACCACCACGCGCACTGCCGACCGCACGCCGCTGAGCGCCACGTGGCGCGCCTCCATCTCGAACAGCGCGCGAGAGAGCGACTTGCGCTGCGTAGCGTACGCACGGCGCATGCGCACGACTGCGTCCTCTGAGCTTAAGCTCCCAAGGGGGATCCCAAGTCGCGCGGCCGCCACGTCCACGAGCGGGTCCCGGTCGGCGCGCAGCAGCTCGCCGAAGTGATAGAATAGTAGGTGACGCCATAGTGGTGGTGATGGTGATGGTGGCGGGGACTGCAACTGCGGCGGAGGCGCGTGGGTGAACGTGTCGTAGGCGCGCGGGCTGCCGCTCGCTATCGCCGATGTCATCGAGCCCCCACGCACCGAATTCCGCGCAATACGTTGACGTGCTCTGTGGGGAATATTACTCACTAGTGCGAAAAGCGAGGGGAAACCTCGCGACCAACACTCCGGGTACATTTTCAGCCAATCCTAAAAGGGTACATTTCCAGCCAATCCTGAATGGGTACAGTTACAGTCCAACTCCACCAACTCCAACACAGTGACTCGCTTCAAGCGAGGCGATGTGGTGCGCTTCCAGCGCCACACTCACTCGCACTCGCATATTCCCCACGCCCGACGAAAGCTGCACACCCACTCGTGTTCTTTGAGCGATAGCAACTAAACACCCCCGCGCACACCACTGACCTACAGCACGTACTCACACATCAATGGCGCTCCGTGTGCTCACGAACCGCAACTCGATTTCGGGACGCATTCATTGCATGGCGAGCGCCATTGGAACATGTACCAACTCGACGCCAAGCAAACACCTCCACACGCACCCAGTCTCGACTTGCGCAGAAACTGATGCAGCCCTCGGCTCGCTTCACAAGCGCTTGTACTCCAGACATGATGTCTGCCACGTGCTCGGCGTGTGTGTGGACAAAGGACTTCGCCAGAAGTTGATTTAAAAGTACGAGGCGACTCTGTCTTTGAGTGCCTTGGTGGGGCAAGAGTCAAACGCTCCGGGAGGCACAGGTGACGTTGAGGTACTTAGTACGTCCGCGCCCGAACATGCCCCTCCCCATCTTCGCATATCGATCAAGCAGCCAGAGTTCATTTCATTTACTAGCATTGCTCCATTCGACTCCAACCTCCAGTCAGCAGCAACCACCACAGCCGCAGTCTCCGCCGCAGCCGCAGTCACCGCAACAGCCGCAGTCACCGCAACAGCAGTCACCGCCTCCATTGCCGTCGGCACCTCCTGCCTCCATGTTGTAGTCGCCACCAGAGTCCGGAGGGCCGCACGACCAAATGCATGTGTTGTTGTTTTGCTCCTTCGTGTTTTGAACGCAGGCGCAGATCAGGAGCAACACAAGTACTGTTCCGACGAGCGCAATGAGCGTGACGGTCGTCGTATCGTTCATTGCTGAGCGAGGTCTTTGCGGTGTACGTCTCGATCTGCTGGGGCTTTCAGTGATCTCGGTGTATCCTTGTCAGCGAGTCCCCAGAGGTCAGGAATGTACGGACGCAGCGCAAGCTGCTTGCCGCGTTGCTTGTGAAATCGAGAGTGAGCGGGTTAGCGAACGAGCTGTGAGGTCATACGGGGGCGGCACCGCTTTGATGAGGACCAAGCTGATTGGCACCCACTCTTGAAAAAACTGCAGAATAATATCCAGCTCAAAGTTGGTGTCGCTGATGCTGCACCAGAGTCATTCTCGAGCTCGCTGTGTTCGCTGTCGTCTTCCTAAGTCGATGATGAGGACCCCCTGCTCAGCCCCGATTTGTGCTGCAAAGCACACCGCAAAGCGCATATCGGTTGGAACCAAGAAGCAGCGTTGACTCGGCTTCCCTGAATGTTATGGTGTTTGATGCTCCCTCCTCCCTCACGTCGCGATCTTCACGACGAAGCAAAACCGATGATCGCACCAATCCCAATCGACATTATTGCGTCGAACACTCACTCCATGCGCCAGGCATCACCAGCATCCCTGAGTCGAAGTCAAAAGCGGGGAAATCTCCAGCCAACTCGATTTTGTGTGAGGAACGACAGACAAGAGGATCAGCGGTGTGTGTGAGTGAGAGGCTTCAACTCGCTGAGAGGATGCTCGTTCATCTGCACTGGTGACTCCATGCTCCGCGGATCTCAAGAAGCAAACGCTGCAGAGCTGCGGCAGTCTGCACAACTCGCGTCGAAAGAGAGATCGGGAAATGACGACTTTGCCGCGCCCTTCAGGGATTTTCAACATCCGTTTTGGAGGTCGCAACGAAGGCGAGCCTCACCTCGGGGTGGACAACCTCCAGCGGAGTTGCGGTGTTGTGCGGACTGCCAAGGAGAAATACAGTACTGACCTGCTGTACGTTGAGTGCGCACACGCCGATTTATGGGTCCGAGCTGCCTCCCGGCGGAGTCAGCAACTTCAGTACTTTTCGCGCTTGCAAGTTGGGAGTGCGAAAAGTTGCAAGTTCATCGCGCTTCACGTAAATCGATCCTCTATCGATGTCGGCGCCTTTGCCTGTTGCACGGCAAACGCTCGTCATTCTGGAGTACCTACCCACCCACCTCTGGACTCTCAACCGCCCACTTGTTCATTCGTACCAACAGGAAGCCCGTCTTGAGGCGAGTGTTGAGCAGCGAGGAGAGTCTCGCAAGCAACATTGCGTGACCAGAGATGGCTGCAAAGCTGACAAGGCGATCACTGTCGCGATCGAGCGAGTGACAACTCCGCTGGTCCGACCAGTCGTAACGTTCTCCGCGACTCCAAGCCGAGCTGGCTCGTGTCCTCCTCGCGTCAACTCGTGTTGGTCGGACAACGACAGCAGTGCTTGTTCGATGCGCGTTGCTGCAACGAAAGACAGAGGATGCAAGGTCCAACGCAGTACTTTGGAGCTTGCGTACGAACAGTATGAACTCGCTGGAAGAGGGCTCGCACACGCCGGTGCTTTGGCAGAGTACCGGCGCTGACAGGATTCTTGGCTGGCTGTTGGCTTGGACTCCAAGCACCACTTCAACCGAAGCCGACACATCCCACGTGATCCGATCGCCATGTGATCCAGCCTCTTCGCGTGTGCATCTCGAGATTTGTGGCCGTGTCGGCGGTTCGCGGTTCGCAGCCTTGAGAAGGCGTTCGCATGCCGCGAGTGCTGGACAGCATCCAGGAGCACGCGAGGCGATTGCAGCTGGCGGACAGTGTATGTGATTTTGTATATGGAGGTGTCAACATGCGGTGGTAGCGAGTGACTGACTGGGTTGGCAGAGGCGAGACGGGATTTGGCCGTTTGAGCCAGCACAATCAAATAGAGAGAGTCGCACCACGAGCTCTCGCTCTCGCACCAGAGAGCGAGACGTTCCCCCAGTCAGTCGACCTCGTCCGATCACAAACGCCCGCGCTCGCACTTGTGATCTCTCTCCGAGCGGCATGGCAAGTATCACGGCCGCGACTTGTGAGTACGGGCTCGCCAAGTCCCGCGAGGGGTGCGTCACGACGCTCGCGCAGCTCTGCGGCGGCGCCTACAACGCGGCACAGGTCGGCTACTTCGTCGCAGGCGTGCTGGCGCTGGGTGTGAGTGGCTACAAGCTCGCGTGCGCGCTGCGCTGCCAAGGCGCGATGCTCCAGAAGCAGATCTTCGCGCTCTGCATGTTCGCGTCGTTCACGATGCTCGCGCGCGGCGTCGACCCGGGCAGCTACGGACACTACGTGCCGCGCCCGCTCTCGGGGTTTTTCGCCGACTCGTGCACCGCGACGCTCTACACGATCTTGTACGTGCGGCCACCGAGTGTTCCAGTTTGCTGCTGCGCCTGACTCCATCGGTGGCTCCCTTGGGTGGACGGGGCGACTCTGACAAGAACGAGCGATTCTCTTGTCTCTTTTGCGCGGCGCAGCATCAAGACCGTGATATTCTACATCTCGATCACGCAGCATGGCGTGGTCGAGAAGCACCGGACGATCGTGATCTTCGAGCGCTCGACGATCATGTTCATCTGGATGTTCTACATCGCCTACGACGTAAGCCTGCTCCAGGACAAGGGCTTTGGCGGCATGCGCGACCCCGTGCAGCTCTACGTCTCGGCGGGCTTCCTGCTCTTCCTCAGCGCCGGCTTCCTCGTCTTCGGGCTGCAAGTCATCCGGCGCCTCGAGTCGATCGAGACGATGAACACGCACCGACTCGTGGTCACCGCCGTCGCGCGTCCCGACACGAACCGCGAGGCGGTCGACTTCAGCAGCGTCGAAGCGCACGCGGTGCTCGAAGAGGTGAAGCGCAAGCCCCGCAAGCCCGCAGACAGGATCCGGCTCCTGCTCACAGTCACCGAGACCGTGGCGGTGCTGAGCGTCGCGGCGCAAGTGTACGTGGCGGTGGTGCGTGGCCGCTCGCCCCCGCTCGAGCTCGAGTGCGCGAACGGCGTGCACTGCGAGAAGATCGCGATGACACTGAATCCGCTGCACGTGTTCCAGTACATTTGGGTGTGGGTTGCGCTCTGGACGTACTGGCGCACGCAGCAGCGCGCGGAGAGCAAGGCGTCCGAGAGCAGCAGCCGCAGGAAGACCCCGTTCGGCGCCGAGCAGGCATGACAGACCCGGGGCAGTTCGGCATCACAGCCACCAGCAGTCGAGATCGCACGGTCGTACAAACACACAAGCGGCGTGCGAGAGCTCACGCCACGTTCGCTGCGAGACGCACGATGCCCGCTCAGGATCCCTGCACAACCCAGCCCGGCCAGCGTCGACTGCGTCCGTCAGGCAGCTCGTCTGTCGCTGCTCAGGCGCGCTGCGCGGCGCTCTGGTACTTCTTGTAGAACCACTCGGCGATGTACGCGAACGGCGCCTCGATGCCCGTGTTTTGTTGCTGCAACCAAGCAGCCGTCGAGCCAAGCAGCCAGTCAGTCAGTCGGCGTAGTAACCAGACAGCGAGCGGATCGTCCGCCCGACCAAGCAGCCTCTCAAGAGCAGCCAGGCACCCCCGACACAAGCGCAGTGAAGCAAACAAGCAGCATCCATCTCGACATGCAATGCGCGCACCGCCGACGTCTCGAAGTACTTGAAGTCGTTGCGCTCGCAAAAGTCCTCGGCGTCCTTGGCGGAGATCGCGTCGCGGTTGTTCTCGCGCAGATCGGTCTTGTTGGCGATCAGCACGCCTGAGTACACGAAGGCGTCAGTCGGAGTCGAGAGAGATATGAGAACACGGACGCTCAAACCACGTGGGCGGGCACCTGGGATGTTGTGCGTCGGCGACGCGTCTTTCACGTCCTGGTACCACTTGGAGCACGACTTGAACGATTCCTTATTGTTCACGTCGAAGACCACGACTGCGAGCGACGCGCCTTTGTACTGCGTCCATCGAGCGTGAGCGCTCCGAGTTAGCAACCAGCACCCCCACCCCACACACAGCCCAGCACTGATCCCTCGGCAAGCAGGCTGCAAAGCACGGACGTGAGAGGTACCGAAGTCGAGCTGGTTGAAGATGCTCTGGCCGGCGCAGTCGAAGAGGTACAGCTCGACGATGACGTTCGAGTCCGGGATCGGGACGCTCTTGACGCAGAGCTCCACGTCCGAGGTCTGCGCGCGAGCAGTCAAGAAAGGGGGGGGGGGGGGGG
>SMMQ01000070.1:2103-15797 GCA_008271595.1 [Pythium] brassicae (nom. inval.) | reverse complement strand
CCGGCAATTTCGGTGGCAGGGACACGCCAGCCGTTCTCCGGCCTCCAGGTCTAATCTTCACCGCGGCACTCAGCGGCAGGAGTGGTAGCGATTCAAGTATTGACAATGAGAGCGTGTGGTTGGTGTGTAATCAGCACAGTGGGAGTGTGTGCTGTGGAGCGTAAGAAGCAACAGCTGAACAGAGGTGACCAACAAAGCTTCCGCTCGTCCTCGTCGTGGTCGTCGTCTTAAGATCTTATCTCCACATGATTGTCAGCAACTGCCAGGACGACAAAGTACTGTTCTACGTAGTACTCGCTCTGGTGAATCATGTTCCACTTTCATGCACACTACTCACACCCAGCGAGGACGAGGCCTCTCTTCCGTCGGTATCAAGCCCTTGGGTGGAAGCTGAACTCCAGTCCTCAGTTCATTCCCCGACCTGCGTTCAAGCAAGCAAGCAAGTAACCAACAAGAGGCAAGCGCGCCGTCCTCCTCGAGCTGATCAGAGTTTCTGCTCAAGCGGACCGAGATCGATCGATTCGAAGCGCCAACCAACCAAGATGCTCGCCATGAAGATGCTGAAGCGATTCGTGCTTGTCACTGCACTCATCGTTGCACTACAGAACCACGAGGTGCTCGCTCAGTCAGAGACTGAGCAGCCCGTGGAGAGTACGACGCCGACGATAACGCCGAGCGAATCCGTGACCGAAACACAGGCACCGACGGTGACTACGTCAGCTGATGTTACGCCGACTCCTTCGTCGAGTGCGACTCCGGTGCCCACGGTGACTACGACAACTGACGCTACGCTGACCCCTTCGCCGAGCGCGACTCCGGTGCCGACGGAGATCCACAAGCGCCGCAACGACACCCGCCCAGTGTCGCACCCGCCGAGATCGTCGCCTCCTCTTGGCCCGGGCGTCACGGACTTTCGCCCAAAGCCCGGACCTGCGACGCCCAAGGTCCCGATCCAGTCCAACAAGACGAAACAGCCGAAGCCGAAGTATCCGAGAGCGCTCCGGGGGGACGACAACAACGACCAAGACGACGACGGAGTCGAACCGGCGCAAGAGCTGAACGAGTAAGCGCTGCTCACTGGCGTTCCATGGCAGCTGTGCTGCCGTACGCACCCTGAGTAGCAGAGAGCGAGCGATCCGTGTCGATGTTTTCCAGTGCAGTGCAGGAGTTCCGAGCGTACCAGTGTCGTTGATACAGTGTCATCTGAATGGAGACTGTGTTGTTTCACTCGTTGAGCCGCTGGACAATCTCTAATGCGAAGACCCCAGCGTCACAGGATGGCAAGGAAGAAGGCGGCAGCGAACGCAACGAGCAATGTCAAAGCATGCATTGCCCGTCAAGCAGCCTACTACTGCTTTGGGGTGTGGACCACCTCGAGGGTGATGTCGCTGTAGCTTCCGGACGTCTTTCGTCGCAGCACGTTCTGGATGCGGCGCTCCGGGTCGCTCGCGGTCAGCGGCAGCTTGGCCCTGCCGCCGCCAAAGCACTGCTTGACGCGGCGCATGAGCCGCCCGCCGGCCGCCTCCGAGGACTCGACAGAGCTGTCGCGGCGACCCGCCATCGCCTTCTGGTTGCGCGCCGCGAGCCCCTCGGCCGTGAGGTACACGTCGCCGAAGAGCACCCACTGCTCAACGACCGCGTGGCTCGTGATCCAGCCGTCCGTCGTGCGCGTGAGCGGCACCGGCACGGCGCCGCCCCGCGAGGCCATGAGCTCGTCGACGTGGTGGCGGCCGACGATGTACATGCCGACGCTCGCGCACACGAGCCCGAAGAAGAGGAGTCCGGACGGGAACGCGAACGAGCCCCAGTGGTAGTCGAGGTGCTTGAGCAGCATGAGCTCGCCGAGCACGCTCGCCACGAGCGCGAGCGAGTAGAGCACGCTCGCGCCGAGCTGCCAGCGCGTGAGGCGGTAGATGCCCGCGAACTCGTTGTAGAGCACAAGTAACAGGCTGGCGGCCATGAGCCCCTGGAACGCAAAGAGCGGCGCCAGCACGGTCCACCACGAGAGCGGGTACGGCCCGTTCGCGGCGTGGAGCTTGCGCTGCGTGTCGGTCTGGTACGCGAGCAGGAGCGTGAAGACGAAGCCGAGGATCCAGCACACGCCCTAATGTGTCGCGTGGGAGCGAGTGATAGCGTTGTTAGAAGCCACCACCAACCCACCCACTACAAGTAAGTGGACAGCGACGTTGATGGGTACGACGCACCGGCAGCGTGCTGTCCGAGCGGCAGAGCAGGTAGCGCACGACGAACGCGATTTGGATGAGCATGAGCGGCGCGTAACAGACGTAGAGGCTCGTGCCAGCGGCGTTCTCGAGCCGCGCGCAGAACGCGAGCTCGCTCCAGAGCAGCAGCACCGCGAGCGGGATGCTCACTGCGTAGAGCAGCACGATGCGGCGCAGCAGCGGCAGCAGCGGCTCGTTCGACATGGCCTCGACGTCCGCCCAGCGGCGCAGCTGCTTGGCGTGGCGGATCGACTGCACGTGCGCGCCCGCGATCGCGGCGTTCGCGAGCCAGAACGGCAGGAAGACGAGCCACCAATTGACGCGCGCGCCGAGCACGCCCTCAAAGTTGAGCGACACGAGCAGCAGCCCGGCGATGCAGCAGACAGCGTAGAGCAGCACGCCCGTGAGCAGCGCCGCGAGCGCCTTCTCGGCAAACACGATCGGCTGGAACTGCGCGACCTCCGACAGGCGCGACTCGAGGCTCGGCGCGGGCGCCGCCACCGCCATGTACGAGCCCTCGAACGACGTCGAGTCGTCGCGCAGCGCGCGCAGCAGCGGCGAGCGCTCGCTCGCGGCGCTGCTCTCGACCGCAGGGTACTGCTCGCGCGGCATGGTGGCGCGGCAGGCGGACGGGCGGGTGGGCGGCTTGTGCGCGCTTTGAGGCGGCAGGCAGGCGAATGGTGGGAGGGTCGGAACGATCCAGATGAGGCGATGAGGCTGGCTCGTCAACTGCGAGATTATGGTCGCATTAGATTGGCAAGGTAAAATTGTATCAACTGGCTCATAGGTTCGATTGCCAAGTGATGATAGTATTAAGTGTCGAGGACTGAATTGGATCAACGCATTCAGCACGAGCCCAGCTGCTGGCGTCCGTCACGTGAGGCGGCATCCACGGAAGCTGGTTCGACAGCCTGTTCGTCAACAGTGCGAGCCATGCGATCTACCTCCGCCGGGTCGCCTGCTGCTCGAACGGAAGCGACCGCACGAGCTGCTCCTGGAGCTTCTTCTCGTTCTCGATCTGCACGCGCTGCTGTCGGAGCTGCTCGTCCAGGCTCCGCTTCTGCTCCAGAAACTGGGACCGGAATCGCACTTGCGCGGGGTCGACCTCGTCCAGCAAGCGCGCGTGGAACGCGGTAACCTCTGCGTCCAGCGTCCGTTGGAACCGCGCGAGTATCTCCGACGCACTAGGACGCGGAGATCCGAAGCTCAGTTCTGATACTTTCTCACATCCGTCGTCGCTTCTGTCGTCGTACTCTTCTGGGCCTTCGCCTGGAGGCAGGGGGAAGCGCCTCGAGACGAGCAGCACGAACTGCGGGAGTACGTTGCTCCCGACCTTCGCTTTTCGAATCATGTACACGTGTCCGCCTCCGCCTCTCGCCTCGGTCGACCGCCCGAGTTCCAGCTGCAGGAACGCAAGCGGCGGTGGCTGCAGAATCGACCCTTTCGGCGTCGCGACAGCATGGAGCGCTTGGAGAGAGTCCAGGTTGCGCTTGTCCGGGTAGAAGAGCTCGATTGTCTGCAGCATCCGCACACGGCAGAGCAGAAGCTGAAACGTCTCGATCCGGGGCTCCGTAGCGTCACTCGGATCGTGGACGAACCCCTCGTCTTTGTCGTCATCTTGACGTTCAAAGCCGGATTCTAGGGGTGGAAGTTGGTCACTGGTGGCTCCTTCGTAGAACGACAGTGCTTGCACAGGGTTCGAGAACAGGAACAGCCAGTCGGCGATGCCATCGTTGTCGTCGTCGCCGCCGTCAGCTTCTTCCTCCAGTACTCTGTTGTGTGGAGATTCTCGTGCGGTGCCTCGATGCGCAACGCCGTGGCGAAGCCAGCGATTCAACTCGTCACCTCCAGCCACCACGAGGTACAGGTACAACTCTGCGCCTTCACCGGGATCAGCGCGGTGCGCCGCCATCGAGTTCTCGAACGCCGAGACGAGTTCGTGGTGGAAGAACCGAATGATTTGCAGGAGCTCGACGGGGGCGTTGCCTCGACACCTGTCAGTCTTGTGATCTTCGTCGTCTCTTGTGCCGCTTTGGTCGTGTTTGCGCGAGTGGAAGTGCGACGCGATGTACCGGTGGTCCAGTGAGTGGTCCGGCAGGATCTGAAACGCGAGCATCGAGGGATTCGCGCTCTGCAGCGCTGTGATGGCGCTCACCAGTCTGTGCTCTGCCAGCGCCTCTTGCTCCAAGTACTCGCACATGAGCTCTTCGTTTCCCAGCGTGTGAGTCTCTTGCTCCATGAGCGTCTCCAACATCGTGCTGAAGCGCTTCTTGATCGTCTCGACGTTCTCGTCCAGGATCCTAGTGTTCTCGTCTCGCAACCGTTGCTGCCGCTGCTTCTCGCTCTGGATCTGCTCGTGCCCGTCTGCTACACACTGCTCAAGCTCGTTCAGCGCTTCAACGAGCTCTTGCTGCAGCATCTGAGCGTTTGAGAGCCCGCGCTCCCGCCGCGCGTGAACGCTGCGCAATTCGTTCTCGCACGCCAGCGTGAGTCCTGCAAGCGTGTCGTTGAATTCGAGCGCCTGTGGTTGTCCAGAGAAGCACGAGCTTCGTTGAGCTACATGCTCCCAAACCGACGAACCTCGGGCCAGACAGCTCCGCAAGACAAGCGAAGGTGACGACGGACCTGCATCAAGAACTGATCGTCAGCCTCTTGGCGCTCGGAGCGGTCGATTGCGAGCCGATCGAGAGTCCCCAGCTGAGTCGGTGGCCACACATAAACCCATTCAGTGTCAGTTCAGTGTCAGGATCCCCAGCAGCAGCCTACATCTTCGCTTTGCAGCCCTGGACATACGTATCTGAGAGTCGACACGGTGTACGAGCGGTAGTCCGGATGGCTCACGATCGGGTTCGAGCCGAAGTGTTCATCCGAGAACGACAGGTCCCGCAGATGAACCAGAGTACGTAGATTCTGCGAAGATGGTCACACGGAAAGCGCTCAGTCACCACAAGCAACAGAGAGCACTACACCAGCTCCCACGCACCTGCAGCTCATCGATGTTACGGATGCGGTTGTTCGCGAGGTGCAACGACTGGAGGTTTGCGAGGGTGGAGATGCCGCTCCCATCGCAGTTGAGGGTCTGGATCTTGTTGTCCTGTAGCCAAAGCCACGCCCCACTTTGTCAACTCAGACGGCACTAACAACCACACGTAGTGTGATGCACATAGCAGAGAGACAGCGGCACCTGCAACCAGAGCTCTCGTAGATCCGAGCAGGCAGCCAGGTTCTCCACCCTCGTGATGCGGTTTCCGTACAACCAGAGCTTCTGGAGCTTTCGGCAGCTGCCTCACCGCCCAACCAGCCTGAGCACTCGCTGTCTATGCAGCCGAGTGTAGCAACCGAAGAACCCACCGGCGCTCTCGTACCTTTGCAGCCCTTCGATCGTCTCGATCCGATTCTGCTGAAGACACAGGCTGCGCAGGTGGACGAGCGCTGAGAGTCCCTCGATGTGCGTGATCTGCTGGCCACTCAGGCTCAAATGCAACAGCGACGCGCCGACGCTGTCCAGCCCGGAGATGCACGTCAACCTGCAGTTGATCACTGCGTTCGAACACAACGACCAGAGGCGAGTGTTAGTGCCAAGCAATACGCAACAGCAGCCCGAGTACCTTCGAGACCAGTACACGCAGAGAAAGCCACACGTGCGCGTGAGGCGCTGGAGAGCCCGGCACTGGCGCAGCGCAAGCGCATGGACCTCCTCAAAGGCACCAAAGATGATTTCAATGTCGTCCAGCTGTGCGTGGTCGCTCTCGCCCGTCGCCTCCGTCTGTTGTATGCAGCAGCACATTGGCGTTCACGCTCACCCGCCGCCCGCGTCGTCGCTTTAACGCACTACCAGCAAAAGGAGCACGCACGATGGTTGCGGTCGTCAGCAGCAGCTTCTTGGCATTGGTGGTGATCATCGTGGCACTTGGCAGATTGGAAAATGGGTTCACCAAAGAAAGATACTCTGATTCGAGGCTGATTCCAGCGGCTCCTCGCCACTCGTCAATCCCACACGTGCAGTCCGCCAACATCATTTATGGCCACGAGCGTCGCGCATGTGCGCCTGCGCGAGGGCGACGACCACCTGCGGCTGCAGCTGCGCGTCCACGGAGACCGCAAGACGTTCTACCGCCCCGTTGGCGAGCGCTGGGACAAGTTGCGCGGCCGCCTCCAGCTGCTGGCGGCGCCGGGCTCGAATCCGAACGCAGTTGCCTCCAAAGCCAAAAAGAACCACCGCGCTCGACAGCCGCAGCAGCACCAGAAGCGCCGGCCGCCAAGCGCAGGATCCGCCCCAGCGGCTGCGAAAGCCGGGGTTCACTTTTTCAGCAATGACGGACACGAGTTCGTCTCCAAGGACCTCCCGATCGGCGATGTGCTGATGCAGACTGCGCGCATCGAGATCGGCGACACGAGCTACGTCGTGCTGCACAACCAGCCGCTGGTCGCCAAGCTGAGCGTGGCGCAGCCCGTGCTCGCAGGTATCCCAATCGTGCCGATCGTCGAGACCGAGTTCTGTAGCCCCGACGACTGCGTCTGGCGCTGGCTCCGCCTATCCCCCAGTTCTGCTGCCAGTGCCTCTGTTGGTGGTGGTGCTTCTGCGTGCCACGAAGACGCTGGCAGCGCGGACGCTGCATACGAAGAACTTTGCAGCAATTCGCGCCGGTACTTGCCGACAGACGCCGACATCGGCTGCCGCTTCCGCGTCGAGTGCCACGCGCCAGCGATGCACGAGGCGTACGCACAGGACAGCAAGAGTGAGATCGTCACGTCGCCTGTTGTGCGCGGACCGAACCGCGAAGTGTTCCGAGATCGCCGGCGTCTCGGCCGAACGCGCGCTCACGACAGCGAGGACGGCGAGTGCTCGGCAGCGTTCCGAGTGATGAGCTACAACATCCTCTTCAATGGGTACACGACGTCGGCCCGCGGGAAGGAACCCATGTTCCCGTACGCGTCTCCGGCGGTGCTGAACGAGATGTATCGCATGCAGCTGGTGTTCCAGGAGATCGAGGAGTGCAACGCCGACATTGTGTGTCTGCAGGAGATGGGCGAGGCGACGTTCACGTCGTTCTTCAATCCCGCGCTGCGACCTACAGGCTTCGAGACCTTCTACTCGGGGAAGACGGGGTCGACGCAGGAAGGCTGCGCCGTGTTCGTGCGCACGGACGCGTTTGAGGTCGTGGAGAAGCACACCGTGGACTTGAGCATGGTGGTGAAGCACTCGCCGGACCCGACGATCCGTGGACTCTTGGCCGCGTTCCCAGAACTCGGGAAAGCCTTCGATAAGATCCCATCCGTGGCGCAGCTGCTGCTGCTGCGCTCGAAGCGCGACCCGACCAAGCACCTCGTGCTCTCGAACACGCACCTCTTCTACCGCGCAGACGCGCACCTCGTCCGGCTGCTGCAGACCGTCGTGATGGTGCGCGAGGCGAGCAAGCTGCGTCTCGACACGGGTGGACACGTGGGTCTCGTGCTCTGCGGCGACCTGAACGCGTTCCCAGGCACAGCGCCGATCCGCTTCCTGCTGGACGCGAGCATCGACTCCAGTCATCCGCACTGGCAAGACGCGATGCGCTTCAAGTGGAAGCTCACAGAGAACAGTAACACCAACAGCAGTGCCAAGAAGGGGAACAAGAGTTCGACCCGCTCGAACAACCGAATTGACTCGGACAGCGAGCCGCTCCTGACGGCTCACAGCAAGGCGCAAGAGGGCTTCGCATCTGTGGCGTCAGGCTCGTTTCGACACGACTTGGCGCTCGAGAGCGCGTGCGGCATCCCGGACTTCACCAACTTTGCCGGCACGTTCATTGGGACGCTCGACTACATCCTGATCGGCCGCGAGTGTTTGCATGTGCAGCAGGTCTTCCCGCTCTTCACAGCCGAGGACGCGAGCTCGGAGGTGGCGCTGCCGTCGTCCAGGTTCCCGTCCGACCACATCTCGCTCGTGTGCGACGTCGTGTGGCACTCGTCATCGCTGCCTTGACGCCTTCATCCATCCCAAATATAGCGAACTGTACTGCCTGCCCTGCTGCTGCTGGCGTGAAGCGCTCTTTCCACGGTGTGCGCGAGCATGAACGCGTCCCGATCTCTGTCGCTCTCGGTCTCAAGCGAGCACTTGCTCGCGTCGGAGGATGTCGGAGGAGCGGCAGCGGCGACTGACGGGTTGCAGCAACGACGCGTCCGCATGAACATGCTCGCGAGAGGGCTCGCGAGGCGCTACAGCGACCAGAAGGGCCGCTCCGAGGCGCTCTTGGCGAAGGTGTCGCGCCAGCGGAAGCAGCTCGCGATCCTGGCCGAGTACAACCGACGCAAGGACTCTGAGGCTGCAGAACATGAGGCAAGGAGTGGCGCTAGGAGCCAGGACGTCAACGCTGTCGTTTGCGTGGCCCCGCAGAGAGGACCAGCGCACTTCCGGCGGAGTGCGAGCTTGCGCTTGCTGGCCGACAACCAAGAGAGCACGAAGGAAGGCGATAACCCTGACTGCGACGCGCTCCAGTCGCCGACAGAGGAAGACTTGGCGCGTTTCGCAGCGCTGACAGCGAAAGTTGATACCGACGAAGTCACGCGAGTGCCGGTCCCAGCGACGAAGTGTGCAGGCGTGAAGACGCTCACTTTCTCGACGCGAAGCACGCCGGAGGCCCGAGAGGCGCTCGCACGGGGCTCGTCGACCGACAAATCGTCTGCGCAAGTGCTGTGTGAGCTGCAAGTGACCAAGGAAATCGTGGTACGAGAACAGACGCTTCAGCAGCTCCGGCAGCTCGTGTCAGTGCTGACCGCACTGACTGACGAGCTTGGAGCGGTCATGGAGAAGAAAGCAGCGGCGAGCGCGCTGCTGACGCTCGCGTCCTCGCCGCCTGTGCGTGAGAAGCGTGGGTCGTTGTCGTCGTCTATGACCGTGGTGCCACTCTCAACGCGACGGCCAGAGTCCGGTCAAGCCAGCGCAGCGGCGGTCGAGCGGGACCTGAAGGAGCACACGAAGCAGTTCAACAAGGTTGCCGACAAAGTGCGGCATCGTATGCGGCAGTTCTGGACTCTGCTTGAGACTCTCCGAGACGTGACGATGAACGCTGTCGAGACGATCATCGAGTGGCGCCGCTTTCGTGAGCGTCGCTGCCGCTTCACGAACTTCCAGCCACTGTATCGGTTCCCGTGGAGGAAGGCGCACGTTGCCAACTACCTGCTCCACGTGGCCAGCGACACGGAGTTCTTGTTCCAGACTGCAGCGCTGCGGGTGGCGCTCGGGCCCGATCTCGCGCCGAACCCGCTCCTGCTGTCGCGCAGTGAGCTCGAATTGCTGGGGCTCGATGAGAGCAGCTGCCCTTCGACGACGTTTCTTACCGAGCGGCGTGAGCAGAGTGACGAGAGCGATGCGAAGGGGTATCTCGTAGTTTCTCCGCACACGCTGGCGCAGCACTACAAGGCGTTGCTCAGTGCGATGGCAGCTGCCGGTAGCGTCGAGCCTCCGTCGATGGCAACAGTGAGCAACGACCGCGCTCAGCGGTGCTTGGAGATTCTTCGCCGAGAACAGGAGCTGGAGAGCGCTGAGGCGGAGAGGTCCGAGCAAGAGCAGCGGCGAGCATCCGAGGCGTACAACCCGTTCGCCACGATCAAAGCAGCCGGCGGCGTGGAGGAGTCGCTCGCGCAGGTGCTCGCGGCGCAGTCGCCACTTGCGACTGCTCTCTCCCAGCAGCTACGGCGTCGACAGGAAGACACGTCACGAGCTGCACTGGCGGCGACAGCGCCAGAGAAGGAGCCAGATGTCGGAACGGCTATCTTGGCGAGGTTACCGCGTGAACCGAGCGAGCGGCTTCGCGTAAACTCGCGGCGTCAGGTGCAGCTCTTGGAGAAGCGGAAGGAACAAGCGACAACGACCCCGGACTGCGAGGTCCGGAGTGTCCAGGCATGGGGGGTCCGGAACAAGCTTCCTGGCAAACTCGTGGTGCGGAAGCTGACGGTGCGGAGGCAACACAACCAGCACGCGCGCAAGATCCAGCTTCAGTACCGCCTCCACTGTCTTCGTCGCGAAATGCTGCAAGGGCTGGCGCGCTTCGTGGCGACGACCCGGCAGAGCGCGCTGCGCATACAGCGTATCTTCAGAGGCTATCGCGCAAAGAAGCGGTACGACATTGCAAAGATGCTGCTTGAGATCGAGCGTCGCCGAGTCGCGGCTGGGAAGATGATCCTGCACGCGTATCGGCGATACAGGCGTCGATTGCGCCACCGGCGCTCGATGACAGTTGAATCGATCGCGCAGGCGCAGCTGTTCTGCATCCAGTACCATAAGCTGCAAGAGGAGAGCGACGAGGACTCGGTCGACCGGTACCGACGCGTAGGAGAAGAGCGTCGTCGCCAGCGAGTGGCGGTGCTCCAGCGACGCAGGCTAGAGCAGCTGGAGCTCGAGCAGCGGCGGAACCAGAGCGCGACCAAAATCCAGGCGTGCATGCGTGCGCACTTGGCCAAATGTGAGCTCGCGGCCCTCCGGAAGGAGAAGAATGCGCACGTGACAGCGATCTGCATCCTGACGCTGCAGTCGAACGTGCGCAAGTTCCTCCGACGGCAAGAGGAGCGGCGGCAGCGCTTCCGAGAGGACCTGGCGCGCGTGAACCGCTCCGCAGTGCGCATCCAGTCCATTTACCGCGGTCACAACTCGCGCGCGAGTCTGGTGGTCCAATTGGACGAGCCATTGAGAGGTCACCGTCTTTATGGACACTCTGGCGACGACTCGGAGGACAACGACGAGGACAATTATGACGAAGAGGACATAATGGAGGACGACGAGGAGGACGCCCGCAGGAATCGCCTGCCGCTGTTGGAGCCTCGACGTCCTTCTCGTCAGCCGACAGCAAATGACGACGTCGATGAGACAACGGCGGCACACGAAGCCATGATCGCCATGTTGTCGTCGTCGTCGTCGGCGTCGTCGTCGCCGGTATCTTCCAGGACGGAGTATGCGACAAAGCTCCCGCCTCTATTGCGTGCGGCAGGCGCGTTATCGGTGCCGATCAGCAACACCCGCCTCTACAGCGTCCGCGGGACGGCTTCGCACCGGTCGGCGACGAATTCCCCTGCGACGCCGGCGATGGCGCGAGTCGAGCTCAAGCTCAAGGAGCCAATGATCGGCGACGACTTTGACGCCGCCGTGGTGGTACGTCGGGACTCGGGCAGTGAAGGCCGGCGGCGAGGCAGCAGGACGCGACGTGGGTCCGGCAGAGCGTTGGAGGAAGACGGTAGGAGAGTGATCGCGTGAACGCTGCCGCGACAAATAACACGCCATTATGGAGCTGAGTGCCGGCACCGCTAAAGGTGCACGGCGAGAAGTTGCATTGTTTGTCTTTATACTGTACAAGCGCACGCCGCCGCCCGAGATGCACCAACGGCGGCCTCCTTTCTCCGAACATTGCAGAGAGAGAGGCGCACCGTCTTCTGAAGAGGGCGGTCGGCGGCGGAAAGGACGGCTCGAGCGCCGCGAAGCGCTCGGCGTTATGGTGGCAGGACGAGCTTCGCTGAGGGTACTTCTTTCCACCTGGTCTTTCCCCTCAGCTCCCCTCGCCCAGTGTGTGTGGCGACTCCCCAGTCGCTCTCCTCCTCCCCGTTTCAGTCACCCCCCTCGTTCGCTCGCTTGATCGCTTTGTGCGGGGGCGAGCGGCGGTTTCTCGACGAGCGCGATCAGCTGGCGCGACAATCACGACGAAGCGCGGACTCGCGTCTATCGCTTCGACAGTCATCCAGGAGCGGACGCAGCGGCAACTCGGCTGGCTAACGCGGCTGGCTAGCTGGCGCGTTCTCGGCGGGGAACTCGCGTCGGAGGGTTGGGTGAAGAAGGTGGAGGCGGAGGTCGCTGCGGACTCTGCAGGCTTCGGCTTGCGCGTAGCGTCATCGTGCCCGCGTCCAGTGCTGTCGTCCAGAACACGGTCGACAGCGAGGGGACTGGCAGGCAGGCGAAGAGTTCCGCACGACGCAGCTCCGGATCGTCGATCACCAGCGCGTCGCAGTCACCGCGCCTGGGATTCAGGAGGCGGCGGCAGCGACAGGTGAAGACGAGCGACTGCCCAGCCTCGTGCGAGGCCGGAGCGCGCACACCAGATCCGCGGCGGCGAACCGCCTTGTGCCTGCCTGCCTGCCTAAACTGGACGCGGGCGGTCGACTGGCTTGCAGATCGCTTGGACGGCTTGCGGGGTTCGAGGCAGATTGGGGAGTGCGAGAGACTTGCAGGTTGCAAGTGAGAGAGGAGAAGGAGACAAGAGATGAAAGTAGGAGACTTTCATCTGGACGACGAGATGCAACAAGTGAAAGAGTACCGTGGAGAGTGCTGTAATAAGCAAAACAAAGTATTATGAAGCAAACTCGAACTTAGTCGGATTATACCATGTTCGAGGCAGAGAGAGAACAGTGAGAAATTTCGCGCAAAAAGTCGGCCATGAGCGCAGAAACGCAAAAAACAGGCGGAATCCTCCCATATCTGATCAAATCGCTGCAATTCTGAGACGGATCTGCGCTATTCGAAAGGAAGGTTTTATTTGACTTGATTTGAATAGGAATAAGGTATTTCTGATTCCAAAGCGACGCAAACTATGAGAGTGTGGACTTTAAGAAGTGATGGACATAGATAATAGAAGTGTATTTTGAAACTGGTGTCTAACCTACTTTCTAAAATGTGGAGCCGTTTCGCCAGTCGTTCCGTGTGTTTTGTTTTGAGTGAAAAACTCAAAACTTGGTCTTCAGGCTTGCTTTTGAGCCAACCAACTCCGATCTTGATTGAATCGCGAGAGCGGAGCTCTCCTCCCCGGCAAAGTCGTGGAGAGCTCCGAAGGCAAAGACTTCCACTCACGAGCAGGATGGACCATCAGCTGTAAAGTGAGCGACCCGTGTCCCGCGCAGGTGCGTTCTCGAGTGTGGTCGAGCCACACTCGAGAGTTTGAAAGTGAACAAGGTCGGACTTCGAGTCCGAGTGCAACTTCAATCTGAACTAATGTGTTACTTGTCGATTGTGTAACTTTGTTACGAATCAAATCTTGGCGATTCCTTTTTTGCAGAAAAGAGGCAATCCCTGCCAACCGTTTGACCTCTCGTATTTGATCGACATTTATATACACACGATTAAGCTTCGTTTCACTATACAGGCACCATTCTCAGTAGTAAACAGCAAAAAAAATCGTCAAATTGCACAACTTCATGACAGGCAATCAAGACAATCCGAGTTGAAAAAGACGNTATTGAGCGAGTGCTGCAACAGTCAGAGGAGCAACGCGGAGCCTCTCGATAGATGCTACGAGCTCGAAGATGTCTTGGTCGAGGATGCCGGTGTGTCGCCAGCAGCTCGCGACAGTCGTGATGATGACCGCGTCCCAAGCCTCTTGCGCCCACTTCATTGCCTCGAGAACATCCACACTGTACAGCTGCTCAATGTCATCGCTGCACACCTCGCCTTCAACGCCGTTGCGACGGTCCAATATGCGGTCGAGCTTCTCGACGATTGCGTTGTTGCGCACT
>SMMQ01000613.1:4596-19805 GCA_008271595.1 [Pythium] brassicae (nom. inval.) | reverse complement strand
CCCCCCCCCCCCCCCCCCCCCCCCAGTCACACACACGCGCGCACGCGGGCGCCCGTTGAGCTTCCGGAGCAGCAAGAGCTTCTTACTCTCCCCCTCTCACACAATGCACAAGCTCAAGGCCAAGCTCAGCGGTGGCAGCAGCAGCTCCAAGCCCAAGCGCGTCGAGCGTGCGCAGTCAGACGTCGCGCGCACCACGAACGACGACGAGTTCGTGCGCATGAGCAAGCAGGTGGCTGAGGACGTGCAGCGCTTCCAGCGCAACACGGCCGTGAATACGTCGGCCGCGTCCTCCACCTCGTCCTACATGTCGGACGACGTCGAGGACATGTTCTACGCCGCGAACGGCGGCGCGCGCGCCACCGCCACCAGCAGCAGCTCCGCGCGCAGCACCGAGACGTACGGCGGCGCGCGCGCCACGGGCGGCTCGCTGCGCGTCACGGACGTGTATCGCACGACCGAGCAGATGCGCGGCGCCAGCCTCGTGCCGCTACAGGAGGACGAGGTGCTCCCCGCCGCTGGGCGCGCGCCGCTCCCGAGCGCCGGTGCGGGCGGCGGCGGCATGGGCCAGCTCGACGCGCTGCGCACCGAGCTCGCCGAGGTCAAGCAGGAGGTGCAGGCGATCCGGCGCGAGCTGATGAACGAGATGCACGTGACGCGCTACGACGTGCTCAAGGAGGTGACGATGCTCAAGGGCACGATCCTGACGCTCGTGGCCGCGCTCGAGGGCCGGGGCGTGCGCGCGCTCAGCGCCGCAGGGGGAGCCGACGCGGCGGCCGCGCCCGAGCTCTCGGCCGAGGAGCTCGACACGATCTCGCGCACCACGAGCGTGCGCTCGTCCCGGGCCACGAAGGAGCGGCTCGCGGCCGCGCGGGAGGACGCCGGGCCGGCGATTGTGCGCGCGAGCTCGCGGCTCACGCAGTTGGCGCCTGTGGCGGACGAGGCGCTGTCGACGCCGCTGCTGCAGCACCAGATCGACGAGATGTTCCCGCTCATCGACTGCACGGCCGAGCTGCAGGCGCGCGCGCGCAGCTTCGACCCGTCGACGCGCGAGTGGGCGGTCGAGCGCTTCCAGGAGTGGCTCGACTCGCGCTTCAACGCCGGCGCGGACACGCTGCTCGCGCTCGTGGGCGACGGCGGCTCGGGCAAGAGCACGCTCACGGCCGTGCTCGCCGAGCGGTTCCCGGACCACGTCGCGGCGCTGCATGTGTGCCAGTTCGACCGCAAGGCTAAGAGCAGCCCGCGCAACGTGCTGCTCTCGGTCGTGAACCAGCTCGTGGCGAACCTGCCGCTGTTCAAGAACCAGCTCGCGCGGCTCAACCTGCGGTACGTGCTCGAGGAGGCGGACGCGCTCGTGCTCGCGCGCAAGGTGCTTGTTGACCCGCTGTGCGCGCTCGAGGAGCCCGTGACCGCCAAGGTGCTCGTGCTCGACGGGCTCGACCAGTGCAAGGCCCGTGGCCGCAACGAGCTCCTCGACTTCCTCGCGGACGTGCTCCCAGAGCTCCCGCCCTGGCTCGGCGTGTTCGTCACGAGCAAGCCGGCGCCGGAGCTCCCGGCCAAGCTCGCGATCACGTCGCTGCTCGACTTTAGCGCCAAGAACGCGCGGTACATGGACGACACGATCGTGCTGCTGAACGACCTCATGGGCAGCTTCCGGGACCAGGACGTGCCCGAAGCGCGCGAGCTGCTCAAGCGCAAGAGCGGCGGGAACTTTACGTTCCTCGACTTTACGCGCCAGGCGCTGTCGCACCCGGGCATGGAGGACGCGGCGAGCGGATACATCTCGCTCGACGTGCTGCACGACCTCCCGGAGACTGTGTACGAGATCTACGACGAGATCTTCGAGGATAAGTTTGGGCAGGGCCGGAGCCGCCTGTGGAAGAAGGTGCAGCCGCTGCTCGAGCTCATCGTGACGGCCGCGTCCGGGCCCTACGCGCTCATCAACGAGGCGCAGGCGCAGGAGCAGTTCGCGCTCTCCAAGGACGACGTGCGCAGCATCCGCCGCGCGTTCGTCGACATCATCACGGTGCGCCACGGCACATACCGGCTCGACTCGTCCGCGCTCTTCGACTGGCTCGTCGACCCGGCGCGCGCGGGCGAGCAGTTCTTCGTCGACGTCTCGGGTGGCATGCACGCGCTGCGCCAGCTGCACCGCCAGGAGAGCGCGGGCGACGCGCACTCGGTCGCGTCCTCGTCCTCGGGCGCCAGCAGCGAGAAGACGTCGACGTCGAACGTGAGCACCGCGAGCAGCTACCAGAGCTTTGTCGTCGCGCCGCCGGCCGCACCGGCGTCGTCCAAGGGCGTCACGTTCAAGCCTGTGGGCATCCTCAAGAAGAAGTGATCCTGCTGGACTGAGCCAGCGAGGGAGAGCGAGAGAGCGAGAGAGCGAGAGAGCGAGAGAGCGAGAGAGTGAGAGAGTGAGAGAGCGTGTTGTGTGTCGCGTGTGCTTAGTATCTAAGAAGGGGACGCATGGGTTCATAGACGTCACGTTGAGTGTCCCGGTGCCTCCCGCCTGCCCTACGGCCGCCGCAGCCGCCGGATCTTCTCGAGCTTGGCGGACCTGCCGCCTGTGAGCGCGCGTACAGCGGTGAGCACGCCGGCAAAGTTGCCGCCGTCCCTGTCGGCGCTCGTGAAGGCGTCCGCGAGCGGCGGCACGCCGACCTCCCGCCCGATCACCTCGAGCGCCGTGCGCAGGAACCCGAGCGCGCGCGCCGCCGAGTCGCCGCAGCACAGGACCCCGAACACGCCGGCCGTGAGGCTGTCGGCGAGCAAGAACACCGCGCCGACGCAGCGTTCGACGTCGTAGCACACGCCGTGGAGCCGGCACGTGTGGAAGAGCGCGCTGTACTGCATCGTCGACACGCTCGGATGGGCGACGTACTCGCTGACGACGTAGCAGCGCGGCGCGCCGGCCTTCTCGAGCGACGCGAGTCCCGAGTGCGTCGCCTCGTGCACGACGAAGTCGGCGGCAGTGACGCCGCTGGCAGCAGTACCGGAGGCTGATCCGTGCAGAGACGACGCCGACGCCGGTGCGGGCAGGTGGTACAGCCCCGTGCGCGCGTCCAGGGAGCCCCGGCTGAGCATGTGGAAGACTGCGAACGTCGATGCCGAGTCGGTCAGGTACGGGTGCAGCGCCGTGGCCCACAGCCGCGGCGCGCGTGTCTTGTCTTCGACGAAGACCAGGAAGTCGACGCTCGAGTAGCCGAAGACGCGCTCTTGTGCGAGCAGCTTCCCGATCGCACTCGACGCGCCCTGGGCAACGGGAACGGGGAGGGCGTTGGGATCGCGACTATGAGTGAGCGCGGCACAACCCTCACAACGCATCGCACCACACCAGGACACAAGGACGCACCCGGATCGCTTCGTACGGGGCCGCAGTCTGCGGGAACGCGTAGCCGACCGCGCTGTTCCAGAAGACCGCGCTCGCTCTCGCCTTGGGAGCGCCAGCGCTGCCGCCCACGACGATGTCTTGCGTCGACGACACGTGCACTTCTCCGCCAGGCTCGACGAACAGGTTCGCTCGTACGCGACCGACCACCGCGGCGGGCGCGGCTTCGACGACAGCGCCGAACTGCGCGATCGCGTCCGCGAAGGCGTCCCAGCTCGGATACACCTCCGGATGCAGTGGGGCAGCGAGACTCGCGAGCGTGCGCTCGAGCTCGGCGATGATCACGCGTGCGGCGTTGTCGCGTGTGCCCGGCTGCCTCCAGTACTCGGCGCTGCGCTTCTCGCGCCGGATGTCGCGCAGCGCGGCGAGGCCCGAGACGTCGAGCACCGCCGTGCCGGTTCCGAACGGGTCGTAGTCGATCTTGAGCAGCCACACGCTCTGCTCGACGTGCGACACGATGAGCTTCGCGAGTGCGAACACGAGCTCGTCCTCGTCGTAGATGTCGTACGTGCCCGTGGGCACGTTCACGTCCGCGCGCATGAAGAAGCGCTTGCCGCCGGACTTGGTCATGAGCGGCAGCGCCTCGAGCGGGTCCGGCCCGAGGATCGGCACGCCGAGCGCCATGGCGAGCCGCTTGTCCTCCCTCCCGGGCATCCCCACGACCAAGTACGCCTCCTTGCTCCGGATGTACCGTCGGATGCGGCGCAGGCAGTGCGGCGAGTAGAGCAGCAGCGTCGCGAGCGAGAAGTGCGCCGGGAACCGCGCTGCCTGCTCCGGGAACACGAGCTTCACGCGCGCGACGGGGTCCGCGACGCCGCCGAGCTGCAGCAGCTTCATCGAGTACTGCGCCACGTCCGCCGTGAGCTCGAACGGCGAGACGTACACAATCTCGACGTTCGGGTCACTAACCCCGCACAGCCGCGCGAGCTGGAGGTTCTGCTTGACCGAGAAGTTGTCGGCGCCGACGCGCGAGCGCTCGTCGACCGAGAGCGACGGCACGTGGACAACGACGCGGCGCGCGGCCCGGATGCGCGGCCACTCGCGGCGCAGACGCTGCATCTTCGCCTCCCACTGTTCGTGCTGCTGCGCGCGCTGCAGCGTGAGCTGGCGCTTGAGGTCCTCGTGGCTCGCGTAGGCGCGCCAGACCCGCTGGATGAGCTCGACGCTCGCCTGGTGGCTCCGGAAGCGCTGGTACTTCTGCTGGCTCCAGCACATGCGAAAGAAGTTCTGGATCGTCGTGGCCGCGCGCCGCTTGCGGTCCTTACCCTTGTACCGCTGCCCCGGGCGCCGGATGAGCGACCCCACCTGGTCCTCGTTCACGATGCACGAGAGCAGCTCGCGCTTGCTGTACGACGACAACTCCATGGCGGCGACCGTCATGAGCCGCTGCCCGTCCACGTACGCGAGCGGCACGAAGTAGCGCGTGAGCAGCGCCTCGAGCGCGCGGATCACCTCCTCCACGCCGCCCCAGACCTCCTGCGCCACGCGTCGGAAGGACACGAACTCTGGCGTCTCGCGCATCGCCCGGCCCTTGTGGATAATGAACTGGTGCAGGCTGTACGTGTCCAGGAGCTCGTTGTAGCCGCGGATCTTTTCCACGTTCTTGCGCAGATCCTCCATGGCGGTCGCGCCGCCGCTGCTACCGTCGACGTCATCGTCGTCCTCGAGCTTGCTCGCGTCGTCCACGTTCGTCTCGGGGCTCACGCTCTCGCCGTCCTGGCTCGTCGAGTGGTGTTGGTGCGAGTGCTGTCGACTCGGCGCCGCAGAGCCCAGTGACGCGTGCAGAGTGCCTCGCGTCGCGTCGCCCTGGATGCTGACGGTGACGATCTTCGGACCTCGACTGGTGCGCTCGACCGGCGCTCCTGCGTCTCCGGCATCTTTCGCGGCGGACTTCTGCGCCGCCTGGGGCGACTCGGCGTCCGTGCTGCGCTCGCTCTCGTGCTCTGAGGCGACCGAGAGATCGAACTTGAGCGCCGCGATGTTGAAGCCCGACGGGTTCGTGTAGGGCACCGCGGGGCGGATCGGCATCTCCTGGCGGTTGTAGATGCGCGTCTTATGGTTCTTCACGATGCTCCCGTGGCTGTTGACGAACGCCGGCGTCAGGTCTGCGCCGACCGGCAGGAAGCCGCGGTTCACGAGGCTCAGCATCCCGCTCTTGGCGTCCTGCTCCGAGAGCTCTGGCGTCGGCGCGCTCGGGTCGCACTTGTTCACGCTCGGCAGCAGCCGCGCGTTCTGCGCCATCTTCTTCTTCACAAGTCGGCCCTTCGTGATGCGCTGCAGCGGCGACGGCATCACGGCGCTGGACCGACACTCGACAACCGAGTTGTAGAAGCGCTGCGGGCAGGTTCGTCGGCCCCAACGGATGAGCGACAGTAGCGGTGTGTGTGAGAGAGAGAGAGAGAAAAAGAGAGTGACGCAGAGAGAGCCTCCGCATCTGCGCGAACACACACACGCTCATACACATCCCCGCTTGCTCCTTTCTACAACACGCACCGCTCGGAAGTACTCGATGTCCGGTTCGCTGGCGTCCTCGCTCGACGCACGACGCGCAGCCATGAGCGATGCGATGTGCTGGCGCGGCCGTGCTTTCGGACTCACGCCGCCGCCTGTTGTCGCCACCGCTGGCAGCGCCGCCGCCTGGCTGCTCGTGCTCACGAGCCCGTTCAGCACGAGCTCGGCTTTCGCCCGGATCTCGAGCTCTGCGCGCTGCAGGATCTCCTGGAAGGCGTGGATGTCGGGCTGCGCCGCGTTCGTGAAGCGCATCGACGGGGTCGACGGCGCTGCGCCAACGCTCGTGGCCGCCACTTGCTCGCGCATGAGCCGGAGCTGGTCTTGGGTCTGCAAGAGGATCCGCCCGACATCCTCGACGTGGTGTCGCTGCTGGACCTGGTCCATGGCTGGCGCGCTCGCTGTGACGGAACGGACCGAGCGAGTCAGAGACAGCGGCGGTGCTTCCTGGCCGCGTCGAAGTGATGCCCTGGGAAGATGACTCCCGACTTCGACGTACCTTCGCTATTGATAGCACCGGTACTTGCGTCGTGCACCTTCGACCTCCGTGACGCAGTTTGTTTGCTTCAGGCTCAGAACGACAGTGGGCGGCCAGCTCAAGAGAACCGAAAGGCGGTCGATCATGAACATCCTGCGCGTGCCCGACGCGAAGCTCGCGACGTCCAGCGGCGACAAGTTCAAGCCGACGTCGTGCGAGGGGTACGTGACGAAGCGCGGGCACTTTCGCAAGTCCTGGCGCGTGCGCTACCTAGTCTTCAACGGCTCGGACCTGCTCGTGGCGTACTTTGAGAGCCGCGACGCGAGCCGCACGGCCGGCGCCGTCCCCAAGGGCAGCTTCTACGTCTCGAGCGTCGAGAAGCACGAGTACTGGGTCGGGATGCTCGGCGGCCGCGAGAAGCCCTTCGGCTTCAAGCTCGTCGGCCACGCGCCGCGCAAGGGCTTCGTCGAGCTCGATGTCTTCGTCGAGAGCCTCGCCGACCTCAACAAGTGGGTCGAGGTCGTGCAAAATGGGCTCGACGCCGCCAAGAAGCGCACGTGGAAGGGCGTCTCAGGTGCGTCGGCGACGCGGGTTCTGCGAGCAAGCGCGGCTCTCGCTGCACCAGTGAAGAGCTCTCTTCGGATCTCTTTGGATCACTGATCTCCCGCCTTCCTCCCATCAGACAGCGTGGGGACCAAGAACATGCTCGGCTTCAGCCTCGGCGCGCCGTCCCAGCTGCAGGTCAAGAAGCTCGCGGCCACGAAAGAGGAGCTGCTGAGGGACGCGCTGCGCGAGATCGAAGGCGCCAAGCTCATCGGTCGCGAGGCGGTGCACGAGATCGTGGCCCAGGGCGGTGCGTGCGTACCCTTGGACGCCCGTCAACCACGCACTCTGTTGTTGGCTGGCAGGCTGGCTGGCTGGCTGGCTACCAGCGAGGCAGTGGCGATCTCACTCTGTCTGCGCCGGTCTCCACGCTCGCAGAGAAGCTGGACCAGCTCGAGGGCGACCTCGGCCAAGTCGAGAGCGACCTCGATCACGCCGACAAGTTGCTGCGCCACATGCGGCGCCCGGTGCTCCACGTCTTCTCGAGCGACACGCGCTCCAAGCCGAGCTCGAAAAGCGCAAGTGTCGGCGCAGGCGGCGGCGCCCGGTCCCCTGGCCGAGCAGCAGACAGCAGCGGCCTCGGCGCCGCCGAACAGCCGCACGGCGACGAGCCTCTGAGCGACCTGGAGCGCCTGGCGTTGGCGCTCGGCGAGCTCGAGCAGCAGGCGAACCTCATGAGCGCCGAAGCCGTGAAGAGCACGGAGCAGATCGTGCGCGTCGAGGAGCGCCTGACCGCCGTGAACAACCGCGTGCAGGCGCAGACGAAGAAGGCGAACGTGACGATGAAAGCTGGGAACCTCTTCTAGGAGCTCTCTCGCTCGCTCTCTCTTGCTCGCTCTCAATGAGAGCATACGAGAGAGAGAGAGAGAGAGAAGTGGAAGGGGTCTTGGGTCCTCTAGGCACAATGCACCGGTCCAAGCGCACGCACGAGGCCTCACTTGCGGTCCATGAAGTGCTGGCGACGCAGCAGCTTGTGGTGGCGCACCATCTGCGCGTTAAAGTCCGGGATCTGGTGCTTGGCGCCGTCCGCGAGCCCGCTCGTCCCCTCGATGCGCTGCCCGTTCTTGTAAATAAAGTTCTTCACTCCAGCGTCTGCCATCCCCACACAGATACAGTAGTAAGCACCAGCGTCATACTGTGAGCCCTGAGCCTCTTCTACGCTTTCAAGCCACCCACACGCGCCGCACCTGACGACTTGCGCGGCGTCACGATCTTCAGGTACCCGATAGACGACTGCGCGCGCGCCAGGAGCTCGCTCACGCTGTTAGTTTACGCGTGAGGGACACACGACACGAGTGCGGTGCAGTAGCGACACGTCACCCCCAGTCAGCGTCGGTCGCTCAGCAAAGTGCGCATGCATCGTCACGCTTCTCGCGTCACGCCGCACAATAACAGAACGCACGCCTTGGGGTCGCTGACGTCGCGTGGCGCGCGGAACTCGGCGCGGATCTGCGCCAGCGTTTCGTCGCGCTTGGGCGCCGGCAGCGTCTTCGCCAGGCGCAGCAGCTTCTTGTACACGGGGCGCAGGTCGCCGGCGCCGATCGTCGCCATTGTCGTCAACAGCTCTCTTGATTGCAACTCCATCCATCATTCCTGCGTTCACCACAAAAACAGCATATTCCTCTTCAAGGGACACTTTTAGAGGAAGAATCGATCCTGTTTTGAAATCCTCCATTTCTTGCATGGCCGACAGCGACCAGTCGACGACGACGGAGAAGAAGAAGCGGGAGGCGGCGGAGAGAGCGCCGATGCCCCACGTCGAGTGCGTCTCCGTCTTTGATCGCTGTGGTTGTGTAAAGTATGAAGCGCTTGCTCACATTTTTCCCTCGTCTCTCTATCGACAGCTTCGCGGCGACGCTTGAGCGTCCAGCGGACGGTGACCCTGCCACGTACCACGTCGCAGGCTGGCGCGGATGTGCGTCATCCGCCCTCGCCGCCCTGTTGCGTGTGAAGCTTTGACGCGAGTCTCCTGACTCTCTCTCTCTCCCTCCCTCTTTGTGCTCGCAGGCCCGTTTTTTCAGAAGACCGCGGACGTCGTCGGCGCCATGAGCGCGCTGTACCCAGAGAGCGTGACGCGTGAGCTGCACGAGTTCCCGGACCGCGACGCGTTCCGCGCGTGGCTGGCGGCGAGCGCGGACGCCATCGCGGCGCACTTTGGCGGCGCGGACGCGCGCGCGGCGACGCACACGTCGTCGCCGTTCGTGTGGGCGAACTCGCGCGGCTTCATCGGCGGCTGCGACGACACGCTCGCGCTCTTCCGCTCGGGCATCTCGGCACAGTCGCTCGCGGCCCCCATCGCAGCCCCAGCTGTAGCTTCAGCTGAAGCAGTTGCGCCAGCGGCGGCCGATGACGACGCGGCCACGTACGACTTCGACCTGATCGTGATCGGCGGCGGCTCGGGCGGGCTCGCGTGCTCGAAGGAGGCGGCCAAGTTTGGCAAGAAGGTGTGCGTGCTGGACTACGTCAAGCCGTCGCCGGCGGGCACGGCGTGGGGGCTCGGCGGCACGTGCGTGAACGTCGGCTGCATCCCGAAGAAGCTCATGCACCAGAGCGCGCTGATCGGCGAGACGCTGCACAAGGACAGCGCGGCGTTCGGCTGGCGCGTCGGCGCGCAGACCTTTGACTGGGCCACGCTGCTCCTGTCTGTGAACAAGTACATCAAGTCGATCAACTTCCAGTACAAGGTGGAGCTGCGCACGAAGAAGGTCAAGTACGAGAACCTGCTCGGGAGCTTCGAGGACGCGCACACGCTGACGCTGTGGCACCCGAAGAAAGGCACGAAGACCGTGACGGCGCGCGACGTGGTGATCGCGGTCGGCGGGCGCCCGCGGCCGCTCGCGTGCGCCGGCGGCGAGCTCGCGATCTCGAGCGACGACATCTTTTGGCGCAAGCAGGAGCCGGGCAAGACGCTTGTGGTCGGCGCGTCGTACGTCGCGCTCGAGTGCGCGGGCTTCCTCAAGGGTATGGGCTACGACGTGACGGTCATGGTGCGCTCGATCCTGCTGCGCGGCTTTGACCAGGACATGGCCGCGAAGATCGGCGAGTACATGGAGACCGAGTCCCAGATCGCGTTCATCCGCGGCGTCGTGCCGCAGTCGATCGCCAAGCTCGAAAGCGGGCAGCTGCTCGTCAAGTGGGTCTCGGCGGACGGCGACGCGTGCGAAGATACGTTCGACACGGTGCTGAACGCGACGGGCAGGGACCCGGACGTCGCGGCGCTCGGGCTCGACAAGGCCGGCGTGCAGCTGAACCCCGAAACGGGCCGCGTCTGGGTCACGAACGAGCAGACGTCGACGCCCAACATCTACGCGATCGGCGACGTGATAGACGCGCCTGAGCTCACGCCCGTGGCGATCCAGGCCGGGCGGCTGCTCGCGCGCCGCCTGTACGACAACGCGACGGAGCTGATGGACTACGACAAGGTGTGCACGGCAGTGTTCACGCCGATCGAGTACGGCTGCTGCGGGCTGTCGGAGGAGGCGAGCATCGAGCGGCTCGGCGAGGCGAACGTCGAGGTCTTCCACCAGAACTTCACGCCGCTCGAGTGGTCACTCTCGGACGCGCGCCCCGGCGCGAGCACGTGCTACGTGAAGGTGATTTGCGACACGAGCCGCGACAAGCTCGTCGTGGGCTTCCACTACCTCGGCCCGAACGCGGGCGAGGTGACGCAGGCGATCGGGCTCGCGATGAAGCTCGGCTTCACGTACAGCCAGATGGTGGACGTCGTGGGCATCCACCCGACGACGGCCGAGATCTTCACGACGCTCGAGGTGACCAAGAGCAGCGGGGAGAGCGCTGACGCCGGTGGCTGCTGAGGCTAAGTCCCCTTTCTGCGGCCGGCCGCGCGTGTTGCGTGTGGGTGTGTGAGGGGTGCACGTAGACAGCGACGAGGGGTCCGCGACGACAGTTGGCTGTTGGTGCGCGGCGGACTCGGAACTCGGTCGTTGCTACGCGCTTCGTCCGCACACGAACGAACGAGCGACAGCGTCGGCGGCAGAAAGGGAGGAGGAGGCGAAGCGTTCTGTTCGCTTGCGTCGCCCCACATACGCCACCCTCCCGCCTTTGACCGCATGTGCTCGCGCTCGCTCGCTCGAGCTCTTCGCTGTCGTAGTCCGTTCTCCCGTGTTGCGGCTGGCGAGACGCTCGGGGTCTTGTCGCTGCAACGAGAACGGCGCCGACAGCGGAGAGTTGGCGGGCGAGACGAGAGGCACAGGTGCAGTGGTGGAGACGGCGGCGGTGGTGGTGGTGGTGGTGGTGGACGCAGGCGGATGGTCTGGCGCAGAGGGATGACGCTCTTTCGACAAATCCGCACGCGGAGGCGAAATGGAGCCGAGAAATCTGCGCCGCTGGGAGACGGACGCTCTTCGCTGCCTCACAGCAGCAGCAAAACAACAACAACGACAGCAGCGACAACAGCAACAGCAACAGGTACGCCAGCACGTTGTCAATCCATAGGCCTCAAGGCCCCATTCACTCTTGGTCTTGTGCCCACTCTTGGTCTTGTGGACATTCCCTCCCCCCCCCATGTCTCCCATGCATCCAACACCAAACACTGGTGGGTGTGGTGTTGATCATGCTCAGTGCGTTCATAATCACAACCAAATCACAACCAAGTTTTTGACGACGCAGACGTCGTCGGAATGTAATATTTGGCAGATTGCTGGTTGTCGACTTTTTGACTATATATTGGTATGTGAAAGTCGAATTGATCAACTCCCAACATATAATTTAATCGCCAAAGAGCTCCAGTTTCCTGAAATTGTCCGAAGCAAAAATCACAAACAGGTGCACAATCACAAGCTCAAAAGGCGTCGCAGATTGCACGACTTGATGCATGGATGGTCAGGCAACTCGGTTGCTCTGGCACTCCCGAATACGCCCGCGACTGACACAGTGAAGCAGGCGAAGATCATCCATGGCGCTCCGCTCGTCCACGTCTACCGCAAGCGCGCGCCGCCGCTCGCTCTACCACTCCGACAGCAGCAGCAGCAGCTCGAGCGCCTCCTCCGCCGCGACCGCCGCCGCCGCCGCAATCCGGGCGTCCACGGTGGGGCTCGAGGCGAACGCGCTCTGCCACCCTTCGCACTGGGTGCCCAAGTCCGCACGCTCGACGTGTACGCGCTGTGAACGGCCGTTCCGCCTCTGGACCACCAAGCACCACTGCCGCCTCTGCGGCGAGGTCGTGTGCCGCCACTGTTCCACGCAGCGGATCCTGATCCAGAAGAAGACACTGCGCTCGTGCGACGCGTGCGTGAGCGTGAGTGTGCAGCGCATCGCGGACTTCAGCCAACGCAATAGCCAGGTCAACCTCGGCCCGGAGGCGTCGGCGTTGGCGGCAGCGACGGCCATGTCTCTCGCTGGCCGCAGGAGCGACGGCGCGCTGTTGCGCAAGTCGCTGTCGTCGCAGCGGAGGAATAGCGTCGACGGCGGCAAGCGACTGCGGCGCAGCATGTTGCGGCGCGAGTCGTCCATATCGGCGCAGTCGACGACCAGTTCCGCGCTGCATACTTTGCGTCGCCGCTACCGCTCGCAGCTGCCGTATGTGGTCGTGGTGTTCCTGTTGACGCTCGCCGGTATCTCGAACCTGCTCGCCAGTCGCGCATGAGAGCGAGCGCGGCATGGGGACGGAGGGAAGCGAAAGCAAGAGAGAGAGAGAGAGAGAGAGAGAGAGAGAGAGAGAGAAGAAGACACCGGTCGTTTGTATCCTATTTGAAAGAGCGCGCGCGCGTGAAGCAAGCGACGCGCTGAGATCCGTGGCCGTCGTAACGAGCATGTTGAGAACGCGAAGGCAATTGAGTACGTGCATCTTCCGCGCACCTACACGCTGAACGGGAGAGAAGGGTCGAATCAATTGAGCGAGTAGAGAGCCTGTCGACGACACCAAAAGGTCGCAGCGGGGTGGCCTCTGCTGTCTCACACAGGCGAAGCCCAGCGGCGGCGGTGAACATGCCTCTCTGTGTGATTATTGGGACCATTTTCTCCCGCTTCTTGCAAGTTGGATCTCGACCTCGCGACGTTCTCGCTTGACTGACGGCGTGTTGAGTTGAGCCCTCGTCAGCCAAGCGACGTAAGTTTGCAGCACCGCGCGTCAGGCACCCCGCACAGCGCGGTCTTGCCTCATATGTGCATGTCCCAGGCTAATCAAGGTGCTGCGAGTGATGACAGGTCGGTATCTTTGTAAGCAAGGAACTCTTCATGTTGCTCGCAACTCGCGCCGCCACCTCAGCACCGAGAAGATCTCATACTCTCCAAGAGCTCTCGGCTCTCACTCTCTCTCCCGAATGGCTTCGCTGTTCCTTCGCCGCGAGACTCACGATCTCTCCGCACTGTACCAGAAAGATGCGCAGATCTGATGAGCTTTTCGAGTGCACTTTTCGAGCGCGCACACCACGGGCGTTGGGTCGCAGCATACCACATACAGTGAAAAGGAGCGGTGACGCTGAAGGACATCGCGCCCTGCTTCGAGTGAGAGGAGGTGAAGGACGACGGCCCTGCTCTCGAACGAGTTCTTCAACGTGCGCTGCGAGTGACTTCGCGCATTATCCTGTCCTGCGGTGATAAAATCCAGGATTGATCGTACTTAATTCAGCCGCCACTCGGTTATCGTAATTATGCGAAGTATCACAGTCCTACAAAAGATATCGTCGTTCCTGAATTTGCCAAAGCAAAAAGCGCAAGCAACAAACACGCGCACGACGCGATGGAGGAGATCGGACTGCACGTGGCGGCGCTGAGCGCGGAGCCGCTGCTCCCCGCGGCGATCGTACGTCTCTGCGCGATCACCAACTTGGTGGCGAAGGAGGGGGAGGAGGGGTGTACATACTGTGCGCTGACACACTCTCTCTCTCTCTCTCTCGTCGTAGGAGAGCAAGGAAGATCTCTACACAAAGTTCAAGTCGCTCGAGCGCCACCTCGAGTTCCTGGACATCCAAGTGCGCCCCCACGCGTCGTCGCGACTGGTGGTAATAGTGGGTGTGGATTCGCGTGCCTGACGCTGAGCTCGCCGCAGGAGGGGTACATCAAGGACGAGATGAAGAACCTCAAGCGCGAGCTCATCCGCGCGAAGGAGGAGGTGAAGCGCATCCAGTCCGTGCCGCTCGTGATCGGCCAGTTCCTCGAGATGGTCGACGCAAACTACGGCATCGTGGGCTCGACAGCCGGCTCCAACTACTACGTGCGGATACTGAGGTAGGTGCACGCGCGTGCTGCTTCACTTCAGGCTTGCGTCTTGCGGCGGGCGAGTAGGTTGGCTGGTTCTCTAATCGTACGTATACGACGCAGCACGCTGGACCGCGAGCGCCTGAAGCCGAACTCGTCCGTGGCGCTGCACCGGCACTCGCACGCGGTCGTGGACGTGCTCCCGCCCGAGTCGGACTCGAGCATCCAGATGATGCAAATGTCGGAGCGCCCGGACGTGTCGTACTCGGACATTGGCGGCATGGACGTGCAGAAGCAGGAGGTGCGCGAGGCAGTCGAGCTGCCGCTGACGCACTTTGACCTGTACAAGCAGATCGGCGTGGACCCGCCGCGCGGCGTGCTCATGTACGGCCCGCCGGGCACGGGCAAGACGATGCTTGCGAAGGCGGTCGCGAACGCCACGACCGCGTCGTTCATCCGCGTCGTGGGCTCCGAGTTCGTGCAAAAGTACCTCGGCGAGGGCCCGCGCATGGTGCGCGACGTCTTCCGGCTCGCGAAGGAGAACTCGCCGGCGATCGTGTTCATCGACGAGGTGGACGCGATCGCGACGAAGCGCTTCGACGCGCAGACCGGCGCCGACCGCGAGGTGCAGCGCATCCTGCTCGAGCTGCTCAACCAGATGGACGGCTTTGACCAGGCCACGAACGTCAAGGTCATCATGGCGACGAACCGCGCCGACACGCTCGACCCGGCGCTGCTGCGGCCCGGCCGGCTTGACCGCAAGATCGAGTTCCCGTTGCCGGACCGGCGCCAGAAGCGCCTCATCTACCAGGCGTGCACGGCCAACATGAACTTGGGCGACGAGGTCGACCTCGAGGACTACGTGAACCGCCCGGAGAAGATCAGCTCGGCCGACATCGCGTCGATCTGCCAGGAAGCCGGCCTCCAGGCCGTGCGGAAGAACCGCTACGTGGTACTGCCGAAGGACTTTGACAAGGGCTACAAGAATGCGATCAAGCGCGCCGACAAGACCTTCGACTTCTACCATTAGCGCGTTGTGCGCCTGCTGCTGGGCCAAGGGGCGGGGCGAGAAGGCAT